>JAKGSA010001335.1:54958-74181 GCA_033558755.1 Philaethria dido
AAGGACCACCTGATGGTAAGTGGTTACCTTCGCCCATAGACATCTACAACACCAGAGATGTTGTAGATGCGTTGCCAACCTAGAGGATACTGATGGAAGGGGGGACAATGTAGTAGTCCACTATCAGAACCACCACATTTTGGGGAAAGGATGGGTGGGAAAGGGGAAAATCTGGCTTACATGCCATCGAACCGGAACACATCATTAGATATTTGGCGGCTCGTCTTTGACATGATAGTGGTCGCGAGCCAGTCGGAGGAGAACCTCCTACCACCTGACATAATAATATATTAAACCGTGACTTCGTTTTGTTTTTGTGGGCTAAATAAAACCTGAAATTCCGTTTTGGTAGGAATTTCGAAAAATCCTCTCTTAGTACTACCCCTAAACCTCCCAAGGAGACTATGTGTTAAATGTCAGCTTTCTATTTGCCTGTTATGCCTGTATGTTTTCGTGAAAGAGTAACAAATATTAGGTATTTGATAGTTCTGGGTTTGAATTTCATCGAAGGTACAATTTTTTATTTCGAATATTTCAATTTGCAACTATTCAATTGGTATGTAATATGAAAAAAAAATGCCACGTTTTAAGTATACAATTGCAATTTAATTTAACATTTGATTTGCTTGAAAATTTGCACAAGTGTCCGAATCTGATGACTAAAATAGTTTCATTGTGAGAACCTTTTATGGCTTTAGGAATTGAATGAATGAATGAAATGTTCCTTTTAGCTTCTTTCATAAAATTATTTGTTATTATACTATTTTTCTATTATTTTATAACGTACATA
This sequence comes from Philaethria dido, assembly GCA_033558755.1. Lineage (NCBI taxonomy): Eukaryota > Metazoa > Arthropoda > Insecta > Lepidoptera > Nymphalidae > Philaethria > Philaethria dido. The sequence continues at coordinate 55,749 of JAKGSA010001335.1, forward strand.
TATATGTCGTGGCGTAGAGGCACAAGCGTGCGACTGTAAACGCAACAGGTTGTGGATTCGATTCGCACTCCAAAAAATGGAATTTTTCATTTCCTGGGTTTGGTAACAAGGCAAACTCTAGGTTCCTTCTGCCTACTCTGCTATATGCGGGATACAGCGTGAAGCTATGTACATATATATGTGCAAAGTTTTTTAACGGTTTGACCTAAGTAATTTAGTCCAATAAACTGGATTAGCTCTTATAGTGATTCCTTGACTGACTTAGCGTTAACTGCCAAATTACTATTAGACCGTTCAACGTAAAGCTATTAGTATTTGATGGTATAAAACTATTTAATTTATTTATTATTTGGTATTAGAGGCCATTGGCGCAGTGGGACGTGTTAGCGTGATTGGTTGTGAGTTCGATTCCTACTTAGGGAATATTTTAAATAATTTTCATTTGTCCGTTCTTATGAATAAAGCCCTGTGTTGAGTTCACTTTCTAGACACTAGGCTATGCAAAATAAAGCGTGTGAAGCTGTACTATAATTAATAAGCTATATGGCCAATAATTTATTTATTTGGAATGGAATTTATTTATTTTTTAGCTTCACGCTGTATTCCGCATATAGCGGTGGGCAGAGAGAACCTGAGAACCTAGTGTTAAGACACTCCGTTTTCTTTCAACAAATCCGTTCCACACTTTCTGCCAGACGAGGCATTGCGTGTTGAGTGGCGGAACTCAACGCCGCGCGCTTTGCCTTGTTACCAAACCCAGAAAAGTAATATACTTCATTTCCTGGAGTGAAATCGAACCCACACGCGCCACGACTGGCGTTGATAAGCATTATATAATTGCAATATTTGCATAAAACTAAAACATAGAGGTTTATTCATTTAAAAGATGTCAGTATCGTCAGTTCTACAGGAAGCTATACCAACAAAAACTGTTCTATTGAAAGAATCCGGTCTGAAATTTATGAACTTCAAATCGTAGCTCTATATAAATATTAATCTTCTTTCACTATTTTTTTTTTTTATGGATAACTGATGGCTTCAAACATGAGCAGAAAGGGACTACCTGATGGTAAGTGGTTACCGCTTTCATATGAACATCTACAACTCCAGAGGCGTTGTAGATGCATTGTAACTAGGACTAAATGGAAGGAGGACAATGTAGTAGTCCGCTATGGAACCACTACATTTTAGGGAAAGGATGGGTGGGATAGGGAAAACTTGGCTTACATGCCCATCGAACCGGAACACATCATAAGATATTTGGCGGTTCGTCTTTGACATGATAGTGGTCGCAGGCAGACGGAGGACGAACCTCCTGCCACCATACAAATCACTATTCTATTATTACTTATTTAAGTTAAAAATATGAATCTTACTACGACATTGCAAGAGATTAAAGCAATTACATTAAAACAAAATTATATCAACATGGCTTCCATTATGTTATAGGAAGACATAATAAATGTGTTTCAATGATGAAGCTGTAAATAGCAAGTGACACCTGCACTAAATCTCACACATTAACGTCGCTTTCTATGAAGATATAATGATTCACGTGTCAAGAACGTCTACGCCTGTGACGTACACTTTGCCCCTACTGCAGACAATTTATTTGAATAGGTTAAACCTTAAAGTAATTTCTTTAATGTTCTTCACTATTTCCGTTTCAGGTGTGAATAGGTTGATAAGTTGAGGTACATATTTATTTAATATTTAAAGAAAACAACAGCATATCTAACGATTACAAAGTTAAAGTGAACATAAATTTTCCACATTTTTTCATGGACATATTTTTTTGTATATGCAGTTTTAATAATCATCTCAATGTTAAAGACTTCTGTCTATTATTTTAAATATTATAGCTCAACAGTTTTTATATGACAAAATATTTAAGTAACATATTATAGAAACAGAGTGTACATATAAAAGTAATACATATAAGAGTATGCATTCTTAGTCGACTTCAAAAAAAGGATATAGTTATCAATTTGACTGTATTTTTGTATGTAACCGCGTAACTTTACTAGGTGAATCATTTTGATTATAGCTAATGCTTCTGATCTAATTTTTTTTTTTTTTTTTTTATGGACCAACGGATGGCAAACGGCGAAGGACCACCTGATGTAAGTGGATACCTTCGCCCATGAACATCTACAACACCAGAGATGTTGTAGATGCGTTTATAACCTAGAGGATACAGATGGAAGGGAGAGGACAATGTAGTGTTCGTTCTCGGAACCACCACACATTTTGGGGAAAGGATGGGTGGGAATGGAAAACCTGGCTTACATGCCATCAACCGGAACACATCATTAGATATTTGGCGGTTCGTCTTTTGTATGATAGTGGTCACGAGCCAGACGAACCTCCTACCACCAAACAGAAGAGCAGACAAATAGTTTTTAAGTTGTAGTCTCACTTTGATTTTCGTGATTATTTACACATATTAAATGAAACCACATTTTAGTTTACCATTAAATGAAACAGTAGTCCGTGGTCACAGGTAGACTGAGTGACTGAGGTGAGTCTACCTGTGCCAACGGACTACTGTAAAGTGTTCGAAACGTCGGGTTTCTAAAAATGTATTTTCGAATGCTAAAATATACGGGATTAATCCGGTTATAATAAGTTTTTAAGTTATTTGTAACAATGTCACTTGTCAATGCATTTCAATTGAAGTCGGTTATCTTTTGCGTTAAAATTATAATTATGTATCCTTTGTTCCATGAAATAAAAAGTACCTCTTAACAGTATTGTAGTCTCCTCTATCAGCGTTCAATAGGAAATTCTTCTCCTCCTTAGTGAGTGGTTTCTCTTGAAAGCTGTGCAGATCATGTTGACTGTTCCGGATCGCTTCTTGCGAACTTCCCAGGAGTTCCTCTCTCGATCCGCGGTTCATTTTGCTCTGAAAAATAATTATATTATAAAAACAGGCTGCTTTTATCGCGCATAGCAGATTAATCAGAGAGAATAGTGACAAGATACTCCGTTCGCCACGATCTACTCGAATTAAACTATATAAGTATATGCTCGAGTTAAATTATAGATATCCGTAGTGGCGCAATGGTATAGCATCTAACTTTAAATGCAATGGTTTCGGGTACAATCCCCTTGGGGGATTTTTTTTAAATTGTTTTCATTTATTCATTCTTCTAAGACAAAGAGCCATTAAGTTCCGCCGTTGCACGTGTAATGTCTTGAATAGAGACTAAAAGCGGAGAACGGAGTGTTCTGACACTATTGCAAAATACTGTTCCTGGCTAGTCTCATTTAATTTTTTTTTTCATATTCCATATAAATACTCAATCCTGTTTCTTATTAAAAATGCTGTTTGCGTAAAGGTCATATTTTAAAAAGCTTGACTGTTTCAATTTTTTATTAGAGTAGAAATAGCGACGGTACACATTAAATACACTCGGCCTTTAATTTAAAATTCTTTCATATACTGACTCTTAGATTGTGTTAGCGGAAAGGGGTGTATTTTTTAGTGAATTTTCATGAATTCTGGCTGTGAAGTAACGAAAACGACTAAAACAGTTGACAATGTAACAAGTTAAATAATAAAAAAACGAACTAAGTATTTAAAGGCGGTATAGCTTTTCACATTTTTTCTCTCGTAGCAGGGTAGCCAAAAAGAAACAATGTCAAGACACTCCGTCCTCCAATTTCCACCCAAAAATCGAGATATTGCGTTAATAAGTGGCGGAACTCAACTCCACCTTTTTCCTTAAAAGGGTGGGAAAAGAAAATAATTTAAAAGATAATAATTTAAATAAATTCTTTTTCTCGAGTGGAAATTGAACCAATCACGTTAACAGATGCTTTCTCACTGCGCCAAAATGGCCTCAGAACTAAATAACTGGAAATATTTATTTGTTAAAGTTTATTTACGTAGCTTGTTGAAAGACCAACGTCAAAAACAAAATAAAAAAATACTTCCTTGATAATTTCTTTGTCAGAATTTAATTTTATAATGTTTTTTTTTTAGAAAAAATAGAGATCGGACACTACGTTCTCACTACTTCCCTACGTTCTCCGGTACTTAACAAGATAGTGGCGAAGATGTAGTTATTGATATGGCGCCTGTCGTTCGACATGTCGTGTCGACAGGTTGTAGATTCGATTCCCACTCCAGGAAATGTAGTATTTTCATTTCCTGGGCCTGGTAACAAAGCAAAGCGCGGCGTTGAGTTCCACCACTCAGCACGCAATGCCTCAATTCGGCGGAAAGTGGGGAACGGAATGTCTTAACACTAAGTTCTCAGGTTCCCTCTGCCTACCCTGCTATATGCGGGATATTTGAAGTTATAAAAAATATAGTTATTTACAAATACAAAGAAAGCTCACTTTGTATACCAATTTATTTGTAAGTTTAAATATACTAGAGCTTTTTCATTTGCAGTTGACAAATCGTTGAGCTATATCATAATTAATTTAATGAATTGCTCTCGGACCGTCTCTTCATCTGTATTTAAGAAAGCCTTTCACTTTACCTAATATTTATTATAAACGACTGTTTCGTACCTGCTCTGAGTTTTGTTAGTTATGTTTAGCTTTTTTGGGTCTAGTTTTATAAATATTGTTTTTTTTTTAAAGTTTATTTTTAATTTTTTTTTTGGAAATATGTCATCGGAATATATAATAGCAAATTCGTTGCGTGACTTATTCCTATGGCGCTGTTCTGTTAATTAGGCTCAATTTGAAAATATTACTTAATACTCAATTGCCACTTTGTATATCTATTTTGGTAGAAATCATTATTATATTAATATGTTATGAATGCATTGCGTGCTGATTGGTGGAACTCAACGCCGCGCTTTGCCTTGTTACCAAACCCAGGAAATGAAAATACTAACATTTCCTGGAGTGGAAATCGAACCCACAACCTGTCGCGTTTACAGTCGCACGCTGGTGCCTCTGCGCCACGACAGGCGTTGTCGGCGGAAAGTGGGGAACGGATTTGTTGTAAGAGAACGGAGTGTCTTAACACTAGGTTCTCAGGTTCCCTCTGCCTACCCCGCTATATGCGGGATACAGCGTGAAGATAAAAAAAATATGTTATGGAAGGATTTTAGTAAATTACGCGGGCGGATGAGTATAATATTGGACATTCTTAAAGTTTGTAAGAGGAGTAAGTGCAGAAGGCCAATTAAATCTATAATAATACGTAAGAATTACATTAAAATAAATAAAACAATATAATATGATTTATATACACTTTTGTATAGAGTCATGTTACTATGACAACGTATAATTTACTCGACAATGGATCTACCGGTATATATAATACACTTGTTAAGATCGAATAACTATTATAATAGTTATCCGATCTCAATTCGACATCAATAGATGAAATCTGTGAGATCGATAATGAAATATTGAATTTTAGAACACATCATTTATTTGTAGATTAACCAATTATTATGTTAATTTGTCGACAGGTAATAAATAATATGTTATCTTTGGATTGTTCTAATTCAGGGTTTATTTATTACGAATCTAATAGTGTTCTGTTATATTTTTATTAAATACTTTAGTTAAGCTCTTTCTCATTTGAAATAACTAAGAAAGCTCTAAGCTAAGAGCTAAGAAACTATTTTGATATTCAAACTAAGTATAAAATGACAGATGTATTACTAAGCTGAAACGGGCATGAGAAAGAGAACATAGTCAACTCCATTTTTGCCCCTTTCGGAGACTGCAAGTTAGGTGACTGTATTTAGCACTTCTCTTTATTTAATCTTCATTAAAGAAATGCCTTTAATAAACATATATTTTATATTGTACTTGTAGAAGCATGTTTTATTTTAGCTTTACGCTGTATCCCACATATAGCAGGGAAGGCAGAGAAAACCTGAGAACCTACTGTTAAGACCTCCGTTCCCCACTTTCCAGTTGAGGCATTGCGTGTTGAAATAATGAATTATTTAGATTGCTATTAAAATAATATCTACTTGAATGACTTGTTTTTTAACATGTTCTTTTTGGTAAAGAAAAAAATCAACAGTTCTTTAGCACCACGAAAATCAGACACTTTCTTAAATTGACATTTACTTACGTTTAATCAGGAAAATTTCTCCTTTAAAAATGTTCTCATAAAATATTTAACTCAAAACTTACTTGTAGGTGTAATTTAACATTCTGTTAACAAGAATTACAATGGGTGCATGTAGATCAACTCAGGAAGAGTGAAGGTCTGGTACTGTTTTCTAGTCCACAAAGGCAAACAACCCAATGATACAAATACGATTCATTTCAGTTTTTGTTAGTTTACGTGAATTATTATTTAGATATATAAGAAACTTACTAAATGACTTTGCTTATTATATTTATTAAAACAAAATTCTTTATTCAACATTTTTAACTTCACGATATATTCATGCTTATATATAGCAGTGAGGGCTTTAGGCAGGAACATGAGCAATGTTAAGGCATTCAAACGTTCTCTTTTCAACAATTCTGTTCCCCACTTTCCGCTGAATAGATGCATTGCGTGCTGAGTGGCGGAACTTTGCCTTGTTGCCAAACCCAGGAAAGGAAAATACTTAATTTTAAATTTCCTGGAGTGGGAATAGAACCCACAATCTGTCGCGTTTACAGTCGCACGCTTGTGCCTCTGCGCCACGACAATTAAACATTTTTTGCTAGTAATATAATAAATGCGAAAATTGAGTATGTATGTATGTTTGTTACTCTCTTACACAAAACTACCGAACGGATTTAAAGGGATTTTTTTAGTAATATAAAATTGCAGCCACACGCTTTATTTACCAGGGGATCAGAAAAAGCCTGACTTAATGTCAGGATACTGAGTTCTTCATCTCTATACAACGTGACATTGGCGAAGTGATTTGTCCTGTACTGGCCATAATAAAAGAACTGAATCGAATACAGATCTTCATTTTCCGATTCGATTTGACTTTGATTACATGTTAGATGGTGGAACTTAACGCCGCCCTATAAAATCTTCTTAATGTTAATCTGATATATAATTTATAAACAATTAAATTTTTATTACCATGTTACGCGGGTGCACCCACAAATAAAAGCTAGTATATATATTTAAATAGTCATACAGTCATCAAAAGTATATTTTATTTTCACAAATGTATATATTATAAATATTTTCTCATAGATTACGCAAACAACAAAAATAAATGTGAGTACTGGAGGATTAAGTACTCCGCTTTCGACTTTAGGGACCAAATATTTTCCTAGCCTCATAGGCCTCATAGCACGTGACTGTTGACGTCTGTGGTTACGAATTCGAATCGCATTCGGGGGAATAATCTTGGTATCTATGCGCTCTAGTGAGACAAAACACACAACGTCTTGACCCAATTCAAGACGTTGCGTACTGAAGGTAAAGAACGGAGTGTTTTGACACTGTTGATCTCTGATGACCTTAATATGTGGGAAGAAGCGTGGAGGTAAACAGGAAATAGTATAAACGTCTACTATCTCTCTCTTTCGCAGGCCTATAAAGGAGTGTATTTTTAGTGACGCTTTTTTAGTTTTAACATTAAAATATTAATAAAATGCCTTGACACTAGGTTCTCTCAAAGTTCCCTAAAAAAAAAAAGAAAAGTAAAAAAAAAAAATACACAAAATTAAACATTTTTTTAGCTTCATGCTGTATCCCTCATATAGCAGGGCAGGCAGAGGGAACCTGAGAACCCTCCATTCACTTAAGATTTTGTTCTACACTCTCCCCCGAACTGAGGATAAAGTGTGACGTAAAAACTGAAAACTACTAACTCTTAGAAATTTTCTTACAAAAAGCCGACAATTTATATATTATATTTTATAAGGGTTAACATATCTCAAGTGACGTGATATGTGATAGTCTGGAGTTATTGTGTGATATAATACAAGATAAGCTTTAACTTATCGGTGGAGAGGGAAAAGGTTGACATAGTGAATATACAAATAATGTATGGTACTGGCTATCGTGAGACTTCACTGTAAGCGCAATGGTTGTAGCTTCGATGCCAATCGGGGGAAAGATTATATAAGAGAGAGCTAGAGCGTTGAGTTCAGTTTAGCCAATCAAAACGCAATGTTTAGTTTCCAGGTGGAAAATAAAGATCGAAGAGTCTTACCACTAGGTCTCTTGCTCCCTGTTTTATAGGTTTTTTTTATATGGATAACGGATGGCAAGCGAGCAGAAGGACCACCTGATAATAAGTGGTTACCTTCGCCCATAGACATATACAGTACCAGAGGTGTTGTAAATGCGTTGCCGACCTAGATAATACAGATGGAAGGGGAAGACAATGTAGTAGTCCGCTATCGGAACCACCACATTCGAGGGGAAAGGATGGATGGGAATGGAGAAAACCTAGCTTACATGCCATCGAATTGGAACACATCAGAATAGCATTATTGAATTATGCTAAAGCGTACAGCTGCTTTAAAGTTATATAAAAAAAAATAAGGAAATTAATACACGTAGTAAATGATTAAAAAAATGAATTTCATTTTTTATATGGTATATGCTGTAAAAAGAAGTCATAGCTTTTGCACCAATTTAATTTAAGTTAAAAGTTAATTACTGTCTCTGAGTTGATCATTTTAAAATACTGATAATAGTGGAAATTTAAAAATAGTAACATTCGTATTGTCTTGCCAGTTTCAGCGTTCTTTTTAAAATTTTTAACTTATCCACAAAAGAATATTAATTAATTAAAAATATCTTATACATTTTAGGCCATAGTGTTTTCTTTGGTACCAAAAATAGTCAGTTTTAAAAATACATAAAAGCTTTTCTTAATATTTTTCTTTTTCATATTCTTTATTTTAATAACTAGAGGCAAGGATTATTAGACCTATTTTTATTTTTTCATACAAACTGTATCCAGAATTTCTATATTTAATTTTGGTCACTAGAGTAATTTAGTTCATGATTGATTTCAGTATCTATTTTCTTTTAGCTTCACGTTGTTTCCCCCACATAGCAGGGTAAGCAGAAGGGACCTGAAAACGTAGCGTTAAGACACTCCGTTCTCCGTTCTGGCTCCGTTCTGGCTAAGCCTTCCGTTCGCCACTTTCCGCCGAAAATATTTTATAACTCAATAAAATATAAAAATTCTTATAATATTTACCACAGTATTCATGTCAAATCTGACACGAGGTCTCTTACTCTTTTTTCGTTTCTTCATCTTGAACACACTCTACTACCTAATTTTTATATCCACAATTCACATAAACATAAGATCAGTTTAAAATCAATAAAAATATTCAAAACATTCTACATTTTTAAAATATTTTTTCATAGAACGTGTACGTCAAATGATAATCAAAAAAGGGAAGCAATAAAATATATATAAAAATACATATAAGTCGTAAGAGTTCGTCTTAGTTCGACTCACGCGCACTACTAGTTCCAAAATAGCGTATGGCATACGGCGTCAGCTAACGTTCTTTCGATTTAACTAAACTATTATAGTTACGTGACTTTGACTAAATATTTAAATTTTCAAATTTGGTTAGGTAGAGTGAGGAGCTCGGACAGTGGAGACGAGTATTAATGCATTTTAAAGGGGCCCTTTAAGTCCACACTTCGGTCACAGGTGGTTTTTTTTTTCTTAACTACAGCGTGTGATTGTAAACGTGATAGATTGTGGGTTCGATTCCCACTCCAGGAAATGTAAAAGTTTAATATTTTCATTTCCTGGGCTTGGTAACAAGGTAAAGCGCGGCGTTGAGTTCCGTCACTCAGCACGCAATGCCTCAATGCGGCGGAAGAGGGGAACGGAGTGTCTTAACACTAGGTTCTCAGGTTCCCTCAGCCTATCCTACTATATGCGGGATTCAGTATGAAGCTTCAAATGAAAGGTTTATGGAACAGTTGGTATATTATATATCTATATAATGTCTATTTATGTATGTATGTATGTATGTTTGTATGTATGTATGTATGTATGTATGTATGTAAGCAATACCTCAGCCTATCCTACTATATGCGGGATTCAGTATGAAGCTTCAAATGTAAGGTTTATGGAACAGTTGGTATATTTTTTTGAATAAATAATCGTGATTTAAAATTCCAAGTAGGGATAACTTTATATTTTACTAGTACATTTATTATGGCTTGTGTAGTTTAGCTACTAGATGAAGCACGGCATTGGGTTCTCACTCATATATATATATTTTTTTACTGCGCTGAACTTTAATCACGCTACCTGTTACGCTTCCACTTCCACAGATTGACTGGAAGAGATCTCTTCTAGAGATAAGTCCACCTTTGTCGACATCCAGTTCTATTGTCTTTTATTTTTTTATAAACTTTATGTGCAATAAAGAATATTATATTATATGACTCGTCAGCATCAACTTAAAAAATATATTTGAAATTTGTTGACAAAAAGGCGCCTAAACACTTTGATTTCTAAGCTACATAGGCATAATATTTATTAAAATAATATCTTTAATAAAATTATTGTTTTAAACGTAACTAGAACGAGACAAAGAATGATCGAGAGATTATCACCAGTTTTATTCAGATCGTAAAGAATTGAAAAAAAGAAAGAAAAATAATCAGTTTCGGCAAACTTGCATTTGATATTATTACTTTATTAATATACTTTTTTTGATACCATCGTGGCAGAGTGGGGAATATCTTATAGTTCACTTGACGATTATCTGTTCAAATCCTTGGAGGTAATTGTTATATTTCAAACTAGTCATCGCCCACTGCGTAATGCCGATAGTGAAACAGAAAATCTCGTTTATTCCTCTTTTATATATAAATAATGGGAAGTTCTTTAGTACTCCCTTACACTCCCCAAGGAACCTATATGTCAAATTTCTGGTTTCTTGGCCAGTAGTATCGCCTATACGTTGTCTATCAGTCACTCAGTAACGCGTTTTATATATATGGAGTAGTAAGATTGAGTTTTATATGAAAGATCGAGCGCATAAGCGCGAAAGTCTTCGAGCGCAGGCGTAAATACGAGTGTTTCATCAACAAATTTAATATGATATGTGATTCATCATAACATCTGTCTAAATAACTGAAGGTCGCCGCTTTGATTCCTAACCCAATCAATTCGATGGACCTTGATATTTTAAATTAGAGTAGCTTCATTGTTTTTCTTGCATAGCGAGGTAGAGTAACTCCCACCAGCCTCTTTTTTTTTTTTTTTTTTATGGATACTGGATGGCAAACGAGCAGAAGGACCGCCTGATGGTAAGTGGTTACTCTTTCGCCCATGAACACACTCTGGCAAAACACAAGAGATGTACTAGATGCCACAAACCCAGAGGATACAGATGGAAAGGGAGGATACGTAGTAGTCCTATATCGGAACCACCATATATTTTGGGAAAGGATGTGGGTGGAAAGGGGAAAACCTGGCTTACATGCCATTTGAACCGGAACACATCATAAGATATTTGGCGGTTCGTCTTTGACATGATAGTGGTCGCGAGCCAGACGGAGGACGAACCTCCTACCACCAAAGCTTAAGGTAGGCAGACTGAACCTAGTGACAAGACGTTTTGTTATATTGCGTGTTAAACGTTGGCGGAGTACAACGCCGAGCCTTGTATTTTTTTTTATTTTATTTATTAGATTCACCAGTGGTAATTACATTGGAAATAATTTTACAATAGGTTGTTTTTTTTCTTATAGCTAAATGCGTTACCTTTTAAGGTGAATACCACATACAATTACAGGGACAAGACATACTTTTTTTTACATAATTAAGTTTACAATGTGATTACAATAAAATACAATAAATGAACATTAAAAAAATATAAACAAAGTACAAATGAAAAAAAAACGAAATATGTAATTGTCTGGCATTCCTACGATATGCATCTAGAGAGCTTCCGAATGGATCCAAAACCTTTTTTTATTTAAAATTTCACAAAATCTAGATATAGGAGAATTATTACCCAAAATAGACCTACGCGTGTCACAGCATTAGGTAATTGAAATGTGACTATAATTATTAATTTAAGTATAATCTCCGATTGGAGATAAAATCCATAATCATTGCATCAAAAGTCACCCACTATCCTGCTGCGCCAGATGGCTTTATTTTTAATCAATAGGAAGCCATCTTTGATTGATTTGTTAGGTGATACATCTACATAACTAACCAGTGACAAAACACTACGTTGTCGTGTTGCGGTGCACAATCCGATAAAGTAAGATTTTGTGCTTTTATCTGATCTAATCAAAACAAATTACAGAAACTATTTTCAATTTGTTTTTAAATACAAAGATTTGTCCTATCTGAACTAAAAAAACCATTGCATGCTTTACATTAGCAACCTTGGGGCATCTGTACATCATCATCATCACAATTTAATTTTATAAAAAAGATTAATTTACATATTTCGACTGTAAAGTAGACAATTCCGTTTTTTCCGTTTCCATAATATTTCGAATTCTTTGCATTCCTAAAATAGTTCCTTAGAAACCTACGTATAAATTTGTATCTAACGTGCATAATACCTGCATTAGTAGTATATTACTGAGTTTCATTTAAATCCGTTTAGGAGCTTTTACCTGAAAGTCTGACAAACATCCATTTATCCACAAACTTTTGGATTTATAATATTATTAAGACATCCCTAACGTAGTGTCTTAACACTACGTTTTCTGGTTCCCTATGCCTACCCTGCTATATGCGTAATAGAAAAAATCACTATATCTGTCATTTTATTTCTCACATATGGCTTTATATTCTTTGATGTACAGTAACGAGGATTTTGTTTACATTGTAAAAATACCTGGCCCCGATCGATGGTGCGGTCCAAATGTAAGCGGATAATCTCTTAATAGGATAGATTAGCGAAGTTGTTTTGTCCTTAGTTTATATAATTTGATTTTTATTGTTGCATACGCGTGTATTGATGTAAGGTTTCTAGAAGTGAGGTATCTGTTTTTTAACTGATGAAAAAAAGGCAGAAATTCTCAATTCATTTGTTTTCTTATGTGTGTTACCGCACAACTTTTTACTGGGTGAATTCAATTTTGATGATTATTTTTTATATGATAGTGTTGCTTTTGATGTGATCCCATTTAAATTTTATTAAGGTCTGACCAGTTCTTGAGTTATTTGTAATGTTTTTACTATTTAATGATTTAAATTTCAATAAATAATAAATATTCCAATAATTATTAGAAATATCTGTTGTATATTTTTCAGCTTGATGTTTAGCAGGATAGGCAGAGAGGATAGATAGTCAAAATATTTCTTTCTCCACTTTATGTTCGAAATTGAAATATTGTGCACAGAGTGACAAAACTCAATACTTCAATATGAAGTCATAGTGAGTAAACAAAAAAAAAACACGAAAAGAAATATTTACAAAACCACTATAAATTTTATCAAGTTTTTTCAAACAAAAAGTACCTGAATATTATTGTTTAACCTGTTAACGGGATATGACGAAATATTTCGTCATATATAAAAACCTACTATAATAGGCATGATGACATTTTTCGTCATGGAAATTAATCGTAATATATTGAACGCATTACGTTATACTCGTAGGTTGTTCTTATCTATTAAATTTTAGAGTCGTTATATGATTGCCATCATATTGACGATGTATCAAGAATTTTCATGTTCTTGCAATCTGTGGTTAGATTAACAAAAGTTTGTTCTCCGGTTAGAAGGTTAATTTCAGTACTGTGTATCAACTAGGTACTATAGTAGCGTAGATAAGTTGAGCTAATTGGACACATTGGACATAGGTTCGAATCTCACATTTATATTAATGATATATTACACCTAAAATAGTCGAAGAGAAAAGAATACAATGACTATTTTCCGTATCTGTAACATAAAATCCTGTATTTTGACATAAATTGGAGACAAATCATGGAATTAATATATAGAATAAGCGGCTTCACGCTCAAAGAAACCTAGTGTCTAGGCACTCTGTTTTTCGTTTCCATATAAATGTGCTTATAATCGCTGTCACTTGCGTCATAACCTTATCATCAGTACTCAAGCCGTTAGATTTATGGGTTGAATTTAACTGTTTTTACTTACGGTGAATTATAGCAGTAAGTACAAGCAATTAAACTGTACAGCTTATAAATAAACTTTTTCAAATGTTTGTAGATCACATAAAAATCATTGGATGACTCTAAATAAATAAATAAATAATTCTAAAATAAGTATGTTTAAATGCGATTTAGATGTTATTTGCTGCATCTCGCATATAGCAGGGTAGGCAGAGGAAACCTGAGAACCTAGTGCTAAGACACTCCGTTCACCACTTTCCACCGAACTTTATTTATTTATTTTTCTTTTTTTGTCTTCGTTTATATTATGGTATACAGAGTGTTAATTCTATTATTTTATCTAATATGTAGTATAAGCATGTCTCCATTATTTTTCTTCAAAAAGCTCACTAACATAAAAAATCTTTCAATAAAGATTAAGAAGCTTTCATAAAACATGTGCATGAATTTTTACAGCTTCACTAATTATTATTATAGCAGGGTATGCAGAGAGAAAGTGTCAAGAGACACTGTTCTCCGCTTTTCACTTGAATACGAGGCATTACGTGTTGAGTTATGGAACTAAATGCCACGTTCAAGTACGTGCAAGTAGAGTTCCGATAAAAAAGAACCAGAGTGGGGAAATCAAAATAATTTAAATTTTAATTAACTCAAGTGAGAATCGAACCCATAACCCGGTTCGGGCCTTACAATCAGATGTTGTCCTACTGCGCCACGCGGCCGTCGTCTAGCAGTGAGTTCGAATTTTACATACAAAGTTAAAATTTTAACAAAAACGAAAATTTCAAAAAAATGCACTAAAAATAAAATTATTATAGATAACTCTATGACCACTCTTAGATCATCACTAAATTTAAATAAAAGTCCCATCAGAAGTTCTAATTATCACATCAAAAAAGAATCATTAAAATCGATTCATCCCCAAAAAATGTATGCGGCAACACACTAAAAAATCCTCATATCTATGAGAAATTCCAATATTAATAAAGTTGTTAAGACAGTTTACTCATATATAACAATATATGAGCTTTCGTATTAAATTTATAAAGCCAAGGTTAGAGCCAGTTGTTGGGAGATTAACATAGCGTTTATAGCATATTACTGTTTGTACTGATGGCGATTCCGGAATCAAATCTTACATCAGTCAAGTGCAATGATGCGTAATTTCTAAAATTATTTTATTAACAAGAAAATAATATTAACATTATATATTTTTCTTGACGCTGATTCCCACACACAGCAGGTTTCGCAGAGGGAAGTTGAGAACCTAGTGTTAAGACTCTCTGTTCTTTTAAGATTTCCGTTCCACATTTTCCGCCAAATTGTGGCATTGCGTGCTGAATAGCGGAACTCAACGCCGCGCTTTGCCTTTTTAATCAGTGAGAAATAGAGAACGAGAAACGCCTGTCGTGGCGCAGAGGCACAAGCTTGCGACTGTAAACGCGACAGGTTGTTGGTTCGATTCCCCACTCCAGGAAATGGAATTTTTCATTTCCTGGGTTTGGTAACAAGGCAAAGCGCGGCGTTGAGTTCCGCCACTCAGCACGCAATGTCTCAGTTCGGTGGAAAGTGGGGAACGAAGTTTCTTAACATTAGGTTCCCTCTGCCTACCCTGCTATATGCGGGATACAGCGTGAAGCTATGTATATATGTAGATATGAAATAGAGATACAGAATACGGTATTTCTCTCATAACAAAACTGTGATAGTTAACATATTTTAGAAATTAATCCTTATGTATGGAGGTCATCATGGCGCAGTGGGATAACGTTTGATTGTAAACGCGAATTAATGGTCGATTAGATCTTCTCGCTCTGGTAAGACAAAGCGTGGGTTTGAGTACCGCTGTAATTTAACACGCAATGTGTTGAATCTTGGAATTATTTGAACTAGGTTCACATTGACCAAAAAAAAAATTGTATACTAAAATGCTAAACTTCATATATTTTTTAATTAAATATTTTACACCAATACTGTCTATTAATATTGAAGATTTATTAGGTAGGAGGTTCGTCCTCCGATCACTCGCGACCACTATCATAGTCGCAAAGACGAACCGCCAAATATCTTATGATGTGTTCCGGTTCGATGGCATAAAGCTCAGATTTTCCCTTTCCCACCCATCCTTTCCCAAAATGGTGGTTCTGATAGTGGACTTCATTGTCCCCCTTCCATCAGTATCCTCTAGGTTATAAACGCATCTACAACATCCTGGTGTTGTAGATGTCTATGGGCGAAGTTGCAACCACTTACCATCAGGTGGTCCTTCTGCTCGTTTGCCGTCCGTTATCAATAAAAAAGAAGATACTTCCATAAAACAATTTATGGCGATAACATCGCATAACAATAAACAACAAAATAAAAATGAATAAAATTTAACTCGGTTTCTTTTTGTGAAAAGTAAATAAAAAATGATAATAATTAATATATATATTTACCCTTTTCATTTATTTATTAACATATAGATACTCACAGGATGGAAATGCAGGTATCGTAAAGGGATCAACATCAATTTCATTGCTTTTAGTTGAATTGGTTTCTCACCAGATTTTAGTATTTATTTCTTTACTAGCTTTTGGCCCGCGGCTTCGCCTGGGCGGAATTCCTGGTTATATCCCTGCGACATGATAAGTGAGTAGCTCAGGGAATTGTCTTTTCCCAAGGTTCAGGACTATTTGTCAAAATTGATTAAGTGGTTTAGGTGTGAAAGTTGTAAACAGTTGAACAATCTTACTTGATTTTATAAGTTTGACAACAAGGTTTCCATACAAACTTTCATCCCCTATTTCAACCATTTCTAACATTTTTTTTCGCAATAAAAAGTATCCTATGTCCTTTCTCAAGTTCAGTTCTATCTTCATACCGAATTTCATCAAAATCGGTTCAGTGGTTTAGGCGTGAAAGCGTAACAGACAAACAGACAGAGTTACTTTCGCATTTATATATTAGTAAGGATTTAGCGTTGTAAATCTTTAGCATAAAATCCTAGTAGAAATGTTTTAAAGAGACATACAACTATAAAGTCATTTTGTTCAAGTCAAAATCAAAATTGCAATAGTAATTAGAATTCAGCGGGTGTGAGTCTGAAACCAGAATTATAAAATAATCTACGACAAACAAAGTGCGGTAGGATTTTTGTTACAGGGCTAAATTTGATTTAGAAGCCCTCGTGGCACAGTGGCACATCGTCTGACAGTAAACGCGTTGTGGGTTCGATTTCTGTTCGGTGGAATAATTATTTCTATATGATCTCCATTTTTCTAATTGATATGATAAAGCGTGTCGTAGAGTTTCGTCACTTAACACGCAATGTCAATGTGAAAGCGGAGCCACGTTGACCTCTTTATTCTTTCTTTGTTTTCTTTTCTCTTTTTTTTCTTCACCTGTATCCCACATATAGCAGGGTAGGTAGAGAGAACCTAGTGTTAAGACACTCTATTCTCTTTTAACATTTTCGTTCCGCACTTTCCGTCGAATTGAGGCATTGCGAGCTGAGTGGGGGAGCTCAACCCCGCGCTTTGCCTTGTTACCAGACCCAGGAAATGATTATTCGTTACTAGAGTGGAAATCGAACCCACAACCTGTCAAGCTTGCAGTGGCACGTGTATGCCTCTGCGCCACGACAGGCGCTCTTTATTCAATAATAATGTTTATTGAATTTAGTTTCTGTAAATAGATTCGCATTCTAGCTAACTCTGAGTAAGCTTTACAGTGGCGAACGGAATTGTTGAAAGAGAACGAAGTGTCTTAACACTAGGTTCTTAGGTTCCCTCTGCCTACCCTGCTATATGCGGGTTGCAGTGTGAAGTTAGAAAAGAAATATTTACAGTAATTTAAGTGCCTTGAAACATACACAGAACATACGATACGCGTATTTCCTATACTGATTAATACAGATAATTGAGGCCATCGTAACGCAGTAGGACAGCGTCCGAATATAAATACAGTTGGTTCGATTTACCAGTTGGGGTCATTTTAATTTCTTCGCTCTGGTGAGAAGTAAGGCGTTGAATTCCGTCACTTAACAAGCAACGTATCGAATTCGGTTGAAACATGCGAACGGAGTGTCTTGACACTAGGTTCTATCTGGCTAACCAGTTATGTGGGAAGCATCTTGAAGCTGCCAATTTTAAATTACTATAATTTTACAAATAAATATTTAAATCAAATGAAAACGCCTGTCGTGGCGCAGAGGCACAAGCGTGCGACTGTAAACGCGACTGGTTGTGGGTTCTATTCCCACTCCAGGAAATGTAAAATTTAGTATTTTCATTTCTTGGGTTTGGTAACAAGGCAAAGGGCGGCGTTGAGTACCGCCACTCAACACGCAATGCGTCAATTTGGCGGAAAGTGGGGAACGGAAATCTTGAAAAAGAATGGAGTATCTTAACACTAGATTCTCAAGTTCCCTCTGCCTACCCCGCTATATGCGGGATACAGCGT
>JAKGSA010001336.1:0-74177 GCA_033558755.1 Philaethria dido
TCGAAAAATGAGTTAAAATAATGAATGTAAGAAAATCCTGTACTCAACACGCAATGTCTCAATTTGGCCGAAAGTGGGGAACGGAATTCTTGAAAGAGAATGGAGTGTCTTAACACTGGGTTATCTGGTTCCCTCTGCCTACCCCGCTACATGCGAAATACAGCGTGAAGTAAAAAAAAAAAGTTTAAAAAATCTAGACTGCTTTAAATAACCATAATCTAAGTCTAGTTCTATATTTTCTTATTAACACGCTTTTACTAGCTTTACTAATTAGTATCCGTAAATATCTATCTATCAAAATAACAAACAAAACACCATGTTATACTATTTTCGTTACCGGATTTTCTTACATTGATTATTTTAACTCATTTTTCGACGTTAGAATTGCTTGAAAATTTGCAATTTGTGTCGGAGTCTGATGAAATACCTTACCTACCTCATGGTAACCGGGATATATATATACATAATTTTTTTTTTAACTTCACGCTGTATCCCGCATGTAGCAGAGTGGGCAGAGGGAACCAGAGAACCTAGTGTTAAGACACTCCATTCTCTTTCAACAATTCCGTTTCCTTCTTTCCGCCGAATTGAGGCATTGCGTGATGAGTGGCGGAACTCAACGCCGCGCTTTGCCTTGTTACCAAACACAAGAACTGAAAATACTAAATTTTACATTTCCTGGAGTGGGAATCGAACCCACAACCTGTCGCGTTTACAGTTGAACGCTTGTGCCTTTGCGCCACGACATGCGTTACATAATTATTAAAGTGGTTATAAAAGGCTGTGGTGGCATCGTAGATATGTGGTTGGCGCGATAGCCGTGAGTTCCCATTTTATCTGCGGGAGCCTTTAGTTACTTTATCAAGCGCAATTTTTCTCTAAAATAGACAACGATTGACAAAGAATTGACTTGTCATGGTTCTTTTACATTGCAAAAGATGAATGTATTTGAAAATTATCCAAATTCATGTAATTGTATTGTGATAAATAATAAACGAGCTACAATTTAAGCATTTTTGTTAAAGTAACAGAACGTAATTATGGTACAAAGTTAAAATATCGATAAGATCAACAATCATAGTAAAAACGTTACAATTACTTTCCTATTAAATAGTCTAGTGTACTATCCTCGTAGTATGCTCTTGACAATATGCTAACCTCAACATATATACATTTTATTAATAAATATATGATTTTACGATTAATTTTCGGTTACTGTACCGATTTTGGTGTTTCTAAGTGTATTTTTATTCTATCTAAATACTACTGTGTTATAATTTTACTCATTAATTTGACTACTTATGTGATATTCTTCGCACAGAATACTAAATTGAGTAACACCGATACATATAACTCATTAGATATTCTCATAAATTGCTCAGTCGCTTTGGTTATGAAAAGTAAATATATGGAGAAGAATATCACTCTGTTATCTCTAAGTGGAGGGTTGCTTCAAACAAAATCAATCGCGGTTCCTTGGAAAATAATTGTTTATTTGATTTCGACATTATGTTTCCGCCTGTACAGTTTTTTTGCTCACACTAATGTGGCTTATCTAAGCTTACCATATTTTGTAGCTTCTTCTCTTATCATTTCTTCCCATCTCAATTATAATTCTAATATTTTTGTCCTCATCGTACTTCACAATCAAATGAAAAGTTTGCGAAAAATGTTTGATTTTAAATATATAGGTGTCAATATTATAGGTAAGGATAGACGTGATTATAAAATAAATAATATCAAAAAGTGTTTAGCAATTTATGATCTGTTACTCGAGAGCATTGAAAATATGGATTACCAAATAGAAATTTGGGTAAGTCCATTGCAAAAATTAGTATATTAGATAATTGATAGGTGAGGTGTGGAGAGAGAAGTTAGAGCCTATAGTTGGGTCGCAATTCCCAGGCACTGTTCAGAGCTGCTCTCCTGTACCCCACACGGTAGACTCAAGAAACTCGTAGTATACTAAGGAGATTCTTCTCTTTAACGTCTTTATGATCCTCGTGCATTTTATGTTAGTTGTAATGTAAGACTCCTGGAAAAACTTCAATATTACAAAGTCTAGTACTTGTTCATAATCAAAAACCAACATCTTCACAACCATACCTATCCATATATCTTTTTTTGACGTGACTGATTGGCGACCCGGACAGGATATGTGGGAGACCCCAGACCGGCAGATGTAAGCCTTTTGTATACCCACAAAAACCTCACAGAGCTCCTCCTCGACCGCCACTAGCCGAGACCACAGGAACACCCCAGTACCCTTATTTTATTCCACCAGTTAATCCTTGTAATTCATTTTTTTATTAAATACACCTACATTTACCATTCTAAAATAATGTTAAGACTTTCTTTCGTTGAACATTATTAGTAATTATTAATAAAAATTTATAATTTACAGCTTTTGATATTGCTATTGTTGCAATTTCCAAAATGTGTTATATTTATGTATTTGGGAACTTTACAATTTATGAAAACGGTAAGCATTAACAGGCCAATAATTTCTTAGCTTACATATATTTTAAATGAAACTATTTTATCTAGTACCTGTGGTCACGGACTATTGTAAAATGTTCAAAGTTATTTTAAAAATATATTTCTGAATAGTGAAATATACGCGATCCCGTTAAAATAATTTCATTTAAAAGTGTAATTGTGCGACTGCAAATGCGACAGGTTGCGGGTTCGATTCCCACTCCAGGAAATGTAAAAGTTTAGTATTTTCACTTTCCTGGGTTTGGTAAAAAGATAAAGCGCAGCGTTGAGTTCTGCACACACTGCCTCAATTCGGCGGAAAGTGGAGAACAGAGTGTCGTAACACTAGGTTCTCAGTTTCCCTATGCCTACCCTGCTAAATACGAGATACAGCGTGAAGCTAAAAAAATATTTCGTTTTTTACAGGGTATATGGGGGCTACAAATCAGATATCTACTATTATTCAGCATAACACTGAGTTTTGTAGCCATACCAATGAGTATGTTTGAATCTATTAAAAATGAAGTGGACATTATAAATCAAAGTTTATCTAGACAGCTGCTTAATTGTACAGGTAAATAAAAAACTAAGACAAAGCGCGGCTTTGGATTCTGCCAGTTAACATGTAATGTCTCGAATTCAGTTGGAAAGTAGCGAACGAAGTATCTTAGCACTAGCTTTTCTCTTACTTCCGCCGAGGTTCCACGGACGATTGGGGAAGTTCCCGTGGGCCTCGGCCAGCAGCTACAAAGGAGGAGCACCGTGAGATTTAAGTGGGTATACAGTCGGCCTCTTTACAGCCGGTCCGGTATATAAAATAAAAATAAATATACAATAATTAAAATTAATTTCTAAAAAAAACACTTGAAAATAATATGTTATGTTCTTATCATTATCATTATAAGGAAAGGTATCACTAAAGACCTAGTATTTTCATTTCCTGGGTTTGGTAACAAGGCAAAGCGCGGCGTTGAATACTCACCGCCACTCAGCATGCAATGCCTCAATTCGGCGGAAAGTGGGGAACGGAGTGTCTTAACACTAAGTTCTCAGGTTCCCTCTGCCTACCATACATATGCGGGATACAGCGTGAAGTCACTGCACTACAATAGCCTCTTAATGGTGTTCCTATTTTTTTATATCAATATAATATATTTAATTACAACATTATCATTTCAGATGAAGCCCTAGAAGAAGAAATACAACGTGCCCTAGACTATTTAAGCTTGCGGCCGTTTGAGCACAAAATATGGCGTATATTTCCCATGGGTATATCTCTAGTATTAAGTTTTTTGAGTCTATGCATTACTTATAGTATTGTACTTTCTCAATTTACTTAGCAATAAAAAAAAAAATTCTTTTTATTGTCTTTCAATATTTTGCACGTCCCGGATCACGAACCTTCTACCAATTTCTTTTGTAAAATTCATCTAAAGTCAGTTTATAATCGACTTTAAAAAAGAAAGAGGTCAATTCGACTTTTGGAACGAAGTCCCTTATCGCGCGTTGCGAAAAGGGGGTAGACAGAAAAAATTAAGACCAAAAGCTGCAACGACACTTTTTGCTATAGTTGCCGCGCTGTGCCGCGTGCGCGTTTTTCTCTGTGTATATCTCTCTGTCTCTCATAGAAAGCAAGCCAGTTATTTTCGTTTTGTCTTTTATTAATAATAAAAAAAATATTATTATAACTTGAAAAAAATTAAATTTTATTACAATTTCCACTAATTAATCGAAAGAAACTTCGTTCCATCTGGGTGTCCCTTGACACTTCTCATCTTTTATATTGTTTGTATTTTACTGCATAACTTTTTACTGGGTGAACTAACTTTTGTGATTTTTTTTTAACTCCAAGTTGTATCCCGCACATAGCAGGGTAGGCAGAGGGAACCTGAGAACCTAGTGTTAAGACACTCCGTTCTCTTCTCTTTGTGATACTTTTTTTTATATGATAGCTAGGTAATTATGATGTACTCGTAATCCCAATTAAATTTAGTTAAGATGTGGCTCGTAGTCTTTGAGTTATTCATAATAATCTTACTTATTTTGTTCATTTTATTTCAAGTCTGTTTACATTTTATAAACAATTATATTAATTTACATTTTTTATAGTTCTCTTCGAGTTATTTCTTTGACATGACGTAACATGACGACTGTTCCATTACGCTGAAAATATTTTGATTTCATTATAAGACGCTACCTGTATCCCTCGACTACATTTGCATAGACTATTTTTTTATTAGCTTCACGCTGTATCCCGCCTACATCAAGGTAGGCAGAGGGAAACCTAAGAACCTAGTGTTAATACACTCCGTTCCCCACTTTCCGCTGAATTGAGGCATTGCGTGCTAAGTGGCGGAGCTCAACGCCGCGCCTTGCCTTTTTATTTTTACGCACTTTGTTTTGCATAGACTGTAAAATCTAAAATATCGTTTTTGTAGACATGACGAGAAATCCTCTATCGCTCCCCAACACTTCTCATGCATAATTTCAGTTTTGTATGTTTATTTTCTTCTGTATGTTGTCTATCAATAATGTCTCTTAACGGCAAGCGGAGAGCGAAGTGTCTTAACACTAAGTTCTCTCTGCCTATCCTGTTATAAAGGACATTAGTGCCTATTAACATAAATAAATTTAAGAACAAATTATTTATGTATATGTTTAGTCTAGAAGATGTTCTTAGACTTCTTTGAAAAAAACGTCTCGTTATAAATCAACTAATCCTGACTTAGCTAACAATGTAAGGTGCGGCCAAAAAATGTATGGAGTGAATTTTAATATTATTGTATTATTTTAATTTAATTATTAAATGCTATTTATATAAAAAAAAAACTTTATAAAAAAATTTATAAAAAGTATTAATTAGACATGGGCGTTTTCGTTTTTTAGCTGTAACGGTTACATATCGGATATGAAGTTTTCATATCCGATATCATGCTCGTTTTCAGATATCGAGTTTTTGTTGCGATAGTTTTCGTTATAATTTAGTTTTCGTTACAATTTAGTTTTCATATCTCATCGTCGAGTTGCCGTTACGTTTTGTGTGTAGTTATTTGATATCGGATATGATCAATTAGATATCGATATGATATGATATAAGAATCAAAACCGTTTTTAGTTAAGTTTTGATATATCGGTCTCATCCCTAGTATTAATATAATAAAGAAAACGAGGCCATCGTGGTGCAGTGTAGCCACACTGATAACTTAAGCTTTACAGTCGTAAACCTTAAGTTATCAGTTTGATCTTCACATAGTAGACATATTATATATAATTTCCCGGTTTGAGAAACAAAGCGTGGCGTTGAGTTACGCCGTTAACCGAGCATCTCTCAGCCTATATTGCTAAAGAAACTACTAAAAAAAGATAAAAAGAATTGCTATAAACTGGAAAAATCTTCATATTTGTAAACTAATTTTTTTAGTGTTGCCTCTCAAAAAATTATAGAAATGTTAAACATTATATAAATAAAAATAACTTATCGACTCCATTCATGTACAGTTCGCTCTTGAACTAGACGTCTATAAACAAACTGACATCTTGACATACACCAACCCAAATCATCGATGTATTTAACTAAAATAGTTAAAATAAACATTTTATTTTATTCTAAAAATAGCATTCACGCTTTATTCCGCATAGCAGGGTAGTCAAAGAGAACAGTGTCCAGACACTCTGTTCACCGCTTTCCACCCGATTTTCAGTGATTGGCGTGATAAGCCGCCACTTAGCACGCAATGCCTCAATTCGGCGGAAAGTGGGAAACGGAGTGACTCAACACTAGGTTCTGAAGTTCCCTCTGCCTACCCTGCTATATGTAGGACACACCACGAACAAACAAACATTCCCCCGAGTGGGAATGGAACCCACAACCAATTGCGTTTACAGTCAGACGTTGTCGCACTGCATCGCGATTTTTTTTTTATTTTCAAGTCAAAAATGTACATATTAATATAACTAGATAATTGAATCGGTGAGTGCAAAAACAACGTAAGTCACAAAAAATGCAAAAAATCATAATCGATTAAACTAGCTTAGAAAGGCAAGTTAAACACTTTATTCTCCCTCCTGCAAAATTTGAAAATCCGGACTAATACAATGTTAAAAAATATATATTTTTTTTTATTACATACGCAAATATATTATATAAATAATAATTTTGTATGTAGTACTTTCAACCTAACAATCATACGACCACTATACCAAAAGGCCAGTCGACGTAAAACTGTTAGAGACGTGCTGTATTGTTTTTCTAGCGACTATTGACTGTCAAGGATGCTTTGCGTCGCCCACTTCCTACATCAACGTTGAATTTCACTGTTTCCATTATCGTTTTTGGGGAATATATATTTAAATATTTGTAAATTAAAGTGTTTTTTATATGGTTTTATGTAATCATGGACACGTGGTACATACCTATTTGAAGCTTTTTTCTACATTAAAAATAATTATTGTTATACGCCTGTCGTGGTGCAGAGGCACAAGCGTGCAACTGTAAGCAACAACGACTGCGTGCACGACAGGTTGTGGGTTCGATTCTCACTCCAAGAAATGTAAAATTTAGTATTTTCATTTCTTGGGCTTGGTAACAAGGCAAAGCGCAGCGTTGAGTTCCGCCACTGAACACGCAATGCCTCAATTCGGCAAAGTGGAGAACGGAATTGTTGAAAGAGAACGGAGTGTCTTAACACTAGGTTCTCTGGTTCCCTCTGCCTACCATGCTATATGCGGGATACAGCGTGAAGTTAAAAAAAAAACAAATCAGTATTGTAATGAAAAGCATACAACATAACATTTTGTAGTATAATCTGTTAAAGTTGATTCTGTAACTAAAAAAGTTGGAGAGAACGTAGTGTCAAGACACTCTGTTCTCTCTGACTATCTTTCTATGCATGAAGCTGCTTTTAATAACCCTACTTAGTATTATAAATGTGAATGTAACTTTGTTTGTTACGCTTTCACGCCAAAACTACTCAACCGACTATCATAAAACTTTGTACACATATTTTTAGAGGTATTAAACAGGACATAGGACATTTTTTACTAAAAAAATACTTTGGCAGACAAGATTGTTTGTCAAAAACTTGAAATCTAGCTACTTCAAAGTCTTCAAATTACGCACTAAGCAGGTATGTTGAGTGGACTGCCATTGACCACGCGAGGACAGTAGCAGGTGACAGCTAGTAATAATTAAAATAAACGCCATCGTGGTGCAATGAGACAGTCTCGGATAGAAAATAAGATTGGTTGTTAATTCGAAGCCGCGCGTAACAGCTAGTAAATTAATATAACATTCTAATGGCTACCGTCATTTATAACGTTGGTCAATGGAAACGCGATTAGAAAGCTCGGTCAGCAGTTGACAGAAGCAAAGTTAACAGCGTACGCCCACAACACTCCGCCGCTACAGTGAGTGGCGTCGTCTATTCATTATTATTATGTTTAGAGTGGGCATACGTGTGTCTTGTTAGATGGAGAATTTGCTTTGGAAATGGTTAATGAAAGAAATTATGGTTTCTTAGTATTAAATATTGATTTTTGAAAATGTGCACATGTGTACGGATTCGATATTAGTATATATACTTATATCGAATAAAGGACGAATTTTGTCTGTTTGACTAATACGAAAAAATTTTTTCAGTTTTTTTTTTTATTATTTTGTGATTATACACAATAGATTTAAATAATACCAAAATTATCACAATAATGTTTAAGGTATATGAAGATAAACAAAAATATAAACTTTTTTAGAAAACGTATAAAAAATTGAACGTAATAGGGCTCGGACCCACATGTCTTAGAAACTGTCCAAGCGTTCTGATCACTATACCTTATCTCCTTAGCCTTACCGGCCTATTAGCCTACGACGAAATTGTTATACGTTTGTTTTTAACTTATTTTTATTGATGTCTAGAAATAAATCTAGTATGTGTAGACATTTTTTTACAATCTTCTGCTCTTAAATAATTAAGATTTATAGAAAAATTAAACTGAATTCAACTTAAATTCACTACAAAGTAACATTATATCGAATAACACAAAAACTACTTGTCCAATCTTAACTAAATTTAAATGGGACCACATCAGAAGCACTAGCTATCAAATAAAAATAGAATCATCAAAATTTGGCTACCCTGTTTGAGAAAAAGAGCTGCGTTTGAAGTTGATTGAGAATATAAACTATATTGATACCATTTCCATAATAAATATTGTTCCTACTCTATGACATAATACTCATGTACATAAGTGATTGCAAAAAATCTGCAGAATCAACTAACTCTTTATACTCCTCAATAGAAAGGAGTGGCACAAAGATTTATTCAAATGGGAGGTCAAATATTATACACATTCGTTCTGAGAACTTGACTGTTGACCTATTCACTTTAATATTGAGTGTAGAAAATTTTAATTGAAATAGATTTATATAGCTTCACGCTGTATCCCGCACATAGCAAAGTAGACAGAGGGAACCAGAGACCATAGTGTTACGAACACTCTAATCTCTTTTAACATTTTCGTTCCCCACTTCCCTACTTTAAATAGAAAATGGCGTAATATATGAAAATATATGAAAAAAAAGCATCTTGACGCTCATTCCTCAGTAAGTCAGAGTGAACCTAGGGTCAAGATACTCTTTTGTCTTTCATTTTATTGCGTATTAAGTGGGTTAACTCAACGCCGCGGTTTGTCTTACAAGAGCTAGGAAATAAAAATAATTTTAATAAATAATTTCACTGAGGGAGAATCAAACCTACTACCAATCACGTTTACAGTCAAAGTGATGTAGCATCATTGTGACAAGATGGTTTCTATTATGTACAGTTAAAAAATATATATAATTATATATTTAGATTTCCTTTGTACTTCTAGTTCATAAAAATATTTTTTTAATCACTTTTCGACCACTAGACCACTGGTTTCCCTCCTTAATATAAGGAACAAGAACAATACTTTTCTTTACTTATCAATATATTTGTTGTAGTTGAACTGATAAAATGAGTTGCACATACTTTTTTGTTATGCATTTTACGTGATATTAATAATAATATCTTTAATAAATTCATTTTTCTTATTTACGAGGTAAATTTTGTGGATGCTAACAAATAAATGTTAAACTATGTATAAATAACTAGTATGTATGCTTTATTTTTTTTTAGATATTAAAAAAAAATATTATAATATATATTTTCGGTTTATAACTGTACTTATATGTTAGTAAACCCATTGTGCTGGCTGTAAACGCAATTGGTTGTGGGTTTGTTTTCCATTCAGGAGATTGATTATATTCAAATAATTCCCCGTTCTGGGAAGATAAAGCACGGCGTTGAATTCCGCCACTCAAAACGCGATTGGAGCGGAAGGCGAAGTACGCAGTGTTTTAACTCTAGCTCCTCTTTACCTCCTATTATACTATCCGAAGAAAATCTTATAAATTATTTTCTAGTCCCAAAACAAAATCACTTCACCTTGAACTTTAGTCAGTTCAAGTGCGAGGTACCCAAAACGAAGGGGTCCTGATTGGCTAATGGCCCAATCACTATCTTCCTCCATCTTTATGTCACACGAATGGAATGATTTACTACCCTCATTATCTGACAGATCGATTGCTGTAATATTGTTATTGCTTTAAATTATGTACTTGTTTACATAAAAAATATTTTAGAATAAATTATTTATATAGGCATATTACTAATTTAAGAGACTTCAAAAAAGAAAATGTTCTTAATTGGATTGTATTTTTTTTATGTGTGTTAAGTAAATATACTAAAAAGTCTAAATTTTTACTGGGTACACCAATTTTCATGATTAATTTTCTATATGATAGCTATCATATAGAAAATTATATGATCCTATTTAAATTTAATTAAGATCTAACGAACATTTTTCGAGTTATTCATAAAAATGTTGCTTTTTAGATTGTAATTCACGAAAACATAAAATCCATTTATAAAGCAAAAATATGTAGTCCGTATCTATCATTTTATAAATATTTTTTCCATAAAGAACAGTAATGCACAGAATTAAAATATTTTAAGTCTTAAAATTTCATTTTTTACAGGAACTTAACAATTTGCTACGAGTAACGACATCTCTCGAGCATTTAATAATAGTTTTAGACAGGAATGTTTTTATCCATTTTTTTTAGTCTGTGGTACAATTATTACGTTTAAGTAAACTACAAAAGAATAAAAATATGTATATTTTACTTTTTAAATCATATAAAATGTATTTCATAAATTGCACTTATTTTTTTTTTTAATAAATTTCATATTTGTTATCTGTTTTAATGTTACAAATTAACTGTCATAACAATTACATTCGACTGTCATTTACAGTTTGAAAATTGTGAACAGCTAACGGCAATTCAGAAATTAAACATAATTATTAAAAATAAAGGCACTTTTAGTAAATAATACTACTTTTACTATAAAATGAATCACATAAATGATATAACCGATGAAGACTTCATACCATTTTTAAATGGCCTCGGAGTAGAAACTTATAAGAAATCGTTTGAGTGGATGCTACATGATCCAGACTTTTCAGAAGCCTTGCGATGGATTTATAATAATTTGGATCACAATAATGCTTTATATGATTGGGAAGAGTGCAGGTAATAATTTCTATTATATATTTCTTTCATTTCCGAATGATAAGTAAAATTGTTCAACTAATATACTATTAAGACTGAATATCCAACATAAATTGATATAAAAATTATTATTGCAGTAGCTGAATCCTGCGACTTCATTTGCGTAGACTATTAAACCTAAACTTCCGTTTTGTTTTGTTAAAATTTCAAGAAATCTCTTAGTGCTCCCACACATTACTCAATGACATTACATGCAAAATTTCAGTATTCTATGTCCAATAGTTTCGCCTGTTATTATTGTATTAACTTGGCATGCAAGTATTTTATTAACTTGGCAGTTTAATAATGGTTAACTTTATCACACATAATTCCATTCACATAAATTCACTTTACTTCCAAAGAAGGCAAATAAGTACCTTCTAACTATATAACAATCTCTGACCATCTACTAGGTATGCTGAAATAGACAAGAAAGGAAAACTGCTACCTTTAAATAACTTAGAAAGACAAATTTCATCCATACAAAATGAGTTTAAAGGCCTCTGTTTGCCGGGAGATGAAGATTCTCTTGAAGATATGAGACTTGATATAAATATGCAAAAAGAAAGACTGGCTATGCTTGAGAAACATGAAGAAATTTTAAATGAATTGCTTATAGAAAATGAGTATGTAGTTTTGTTGAATATTATCATATTTTATTATTGTTTTTAACCAACTTAAAGAAAAGAAGCTCTCAATTTAATGGTTTTTTTTATATCTTTTACCACGTAACTTTTGCTGAGTGAATCAATTTTGATTATACTTTTTTTATATGATAGCAAATGTTTCTGGTGTCCTATTTAAATTTGGTTAAAATGTGATGAATAATTTTTGAGTTATTTACAATAATTGTACTTTTTAGTGCATTTTCATTGAAATCAGTTTAGTTATTAGCCAAAATTTTAGTTATATTTTTATAGGCAAACTAAAGAAGATCTAACCCTTGATATAACAAAGTTACATGCATCTCAAACACAATTATCTGAAGATGAAGCAATGGCAAGTGAAGAATGCTTGAAACTAGCAGAAAATGTTGAATGTATTACAAATGATGTAATAAATACAATTTCTAATACTTTAAACATATATGCGAGTTGTAGTGAGGATAAGGTGAGTTACTTTTTAATAATTTTTTTTTGCTTCATCATAGTAGGATAGATAGAGAGTACAAGTGTCAAGACGCTTCATTCTTTTCTTTAAATATTTAGTTTAGAACGTTAATAAGTTCTAATTATTGTTTATATTAAATGCAAACTTATAGCAATATATTTTTTGTAATATACATAAAATAACAAAAAATATTGCTTTAAAATTAAGTATCTTCTTTTAATATTGGGCCGATTTTGACGAGACTTTTTTTGGCAGGTAGCTGATATAATGAGGAGTAACTTGCTTATAATTTTATTTTTTATAAAATCTTCTAACATCATAACAACAAAATACAACTTTTCGTTAAATTCCATGCGGGCAAAGTCAACTGGGCTAGTTAAATATATTAAAAAATCATGATTTTCAGGAAACTGCAAAGAGGTTCTTCACATTTGGTCCACTCGAGACCTACAGACAATCTCAAGCATTGTTCAAGTCACATTTTGATCTGTTCACTTCTAAAAACTTTATACAGAAGCAAAATGATAATTCTAACGATGAAGAACTACGAATGGCGTTATATGAAGCTAAGAATATGGAGGAATGGTAAATATATAGGGATCTAAAAACAAATTTAGTGGAAAGCGGAAAGGTGGGAACGGAATTGTTGTTAGAGAATGGAATGTCTTTACACTAGGTTCTCAGGTTCCCTCTGCCCACCTGCTATATGCGAGATACAGCGTGAAGTTAAAAAAAAATCTAATAATAAAGGTCATTTATAAACAAAGTCCATTTTTTACTAACAAATTTGGCAGTCCATCATTTTTCCAAGTTAATCGACATAGCTTAGGATTAAAATACAGATTAAAATAAACTATATTGAAAATGAACTTAACGAAATACATTACATCTAAAAAAGGTATTTTCGTTTTTTGTAAATTGCTTTATCATTCACCTTTGTTATTACACCTCTGATATATTTTTGATATGATTTTTTATTTAGGTACTTTGTATGTTGATAGTAAATGGGGGTTCGATACCCATTCAAAGGAATAATCATATTTACATTTAAATTATTTTAATTCTGATACAACAATGGCGTTCAGTTCCGCCAGTTATGATGTGATGTCTCGATTTAAACCAGAGAATATATCTTTAGGTACACTAGTAAGGAGAGATGAAATATATCTCATCTCATCATAACTTTATATGATAAATGTTGATGAAGTTTAATATGTGTCCTTACGTTTATCTATATATTGTGTTGCGTATGTGTGTATATGTTTATATATATGTTTTGTATGTATGAATATATATGTAATTGTATATACATATTTATATATCGTTAGCATATTATAATTATATTAGTTTATTTTTTCTCTTTTTTTTATAATTACTGAGTTTTATTTTTCTTTTTTTTGCACTAATGTTATTCCCCTTTTCCTTATTGCATTTTATCCTATGTTCACCAAAGGTTGTCTGTAAGAGATTGCTTGTAGCAATAATCGCCTTTGCATACAGGCATTTATATTATTTCCTCTTTATTTTGTCTTTTTTTTTCTCTTTTGTGCAATAAAGTCTATTCTATTCTGTAAATGATATTATTAAAGTAATTATTTAGCAAAGTATTGGAATAGTTTAGGTTCCTTAAAGTGTCCTTCACATGCTTAGTAAAAGAATAATGTTTACAAACATGTATAAATTTAAACATAACTGGATTTGAACCTCCACTTCCGACCAGGTTCTCTATTAAATTTGAAGATTTTTTTCCTTTCAGTTAAAAAAAAATGTTTTTTTTATTATTTTCAGGCTATCTGATGCTGTATCTACATATATAGAGACAAAAGCTGACCTTTGCGGGGAACAAGCCAAGCTTCTACTTATTTCCAATTATAATAATGTACACCCAAGTCAAATTACGTAAGTAATATATCTGTAACAGGCGTGAATAAGTAGATAAGTCATACAGATAAATAGGCATTAGGATTGATTTTGGATGGTGAAACAAAACGCCTGTCGTGGCGCAGAGAGTGTGTGACTGTAAACGCGACAGGTTGTGGGTTCGATTCCCACTCCAGGAAATGCATTTGGTAACAAAGCAAGGCGGCGTTGAGTTCCGCCACTTAGCACACAATTTAAATATAATCATTTTAAGTAGGAATCGAACCTACAACCTGTTTTGCTTACACTCCGACACAATTCTTACTATATTATAATACTTATTATAAAATATTTATTTTCAGCTTATGTTTAATAGAAGCTCAAAGTGCAAAACAATTATTGGAACAAGAAGAGTCAATAATTGACCAACAATTGGAGAATGCGATAAAGGAGTATGTAGAGAGGAGAACGAGTCTGGCTGTGGAAGTCACTGCTACATCTGCTTTGGGTGTTAGAGAGTGAGTGATTTGTATATATTTTTATTTGAAAGTAGATGTAACGAAAATGCGTCACGATAACTTGTATAGGATAGAGTTAGCTATCAGATAGTCTTTTTTTAGCAGTTGTGATGTAACAATAACATTTTAACAAAAATAAGATAAAATGTACATTGAATGCCCAAACGCCTGTCGTGACGCAGAGTAACAAGCGTTCGACTGTAAACGTGACAGGTTGTGGGTTCGATTCCCACTCCAGGAATTGGAATTTTTCATTTCCTGAGTTTGGTAACAAGGCAAAGCGCTGCGTTGAGTTCCACCACTCAGCACGCAATGCCTCAAGGTATGGGAATGCGGAAGGTGGGGAACGGAGTGTCTTAACACTAGGATCCCTCTGCCCACCCTGCTATATGCGGGATATAGCGTGAAGCTATGTATGTATGTATCTAAATATATATTTGTTCATGTATTTACAGGCAAATCTACAAAGATCTATCATTTCTATGTGACATAACGAAACAAGCGTTATCCATAGATAGGATATTGTATACAGCATTGAGAAGAGAGTTACGTGTATTGGAAGAGTTAGCCCATTTCGCGTCTCATTTGCGTTTATATCAAATACAGGATGGTGATACTGTGGCTAGTAGAATTGTAAGTATTCCCAATGACGCGTTAACAACGCGTTGTCTTTAGCAATGCATATGTCGCTTTATATAAACATAGATGTGAAACTATGGTAGTGTGTGTAATATGTATTTTATTTGTTTAATATACTTATTATGCATTATCTTAAAAAATTGTTAGCATTCTGCACTCCTTCTCTATATAAATTTTAAGTGTGCCAAGTTTCATGCTCCTCCGTCCGCGTAATTTTCGTAAAAAGGGGTACAAAGTTTTTGCTCGCTCCGGTCTGTTTCAAAAGTATCATTGTCACTAATAAATTATTGTAAAGTAATGACGAATGAAAAAAAAAGTCCCGCTGAGTTTCTTGCGCCGGTTCTTCTCAGGTCTGAGGCATTAAATTTAGCGAACCGGTGGTAAATTATTTGACGTTCAAAAAATCAAGCTTGTAACTTCTTATTTTGAATAAAATTATTGGACTTTGACTTTTGAAATCAAATTTTGAATCTATCCACTAACTAAAGCAAAAGATAACTAAAAATATTAATATAAAAATATATTTTTTTACAGAGATCAATGAACGATATCTGCTCAGAACAGGAAGAAGCTGAGAAAAAATTACAAATATCAAACACAATATTAAATGTACTAACATTAATATTTGGATTTGAACCCACTACCGATGTTTTAATACCTATTAAACTGTTTAATGAATTAAATAATGATATACGAGAATTAAATGAAAATATTACTGAAGAATATGTGAATAGAGAAGATGATTTGTATGAAATGTAAGTAATTTTTTTTAGCTTCACGCTGTATACCGCATATAGCAGAGTAGGCAGAGGGAACCTGAGAACCTAGTGTTACGATACTCCGTTCCCCACTTTCCGCCGAGTTGAGGCATTGCTTAGTGGCGGAACTCAACTCCGCGTTTTGCCTTGTTACCAAACGCAGGAAATGAAAAATTTCATTTTCTAGAGTGGGAATCGAACCCACAACATGTCGCGATTACAGTCGCACACTTGTGCCTCTGCCACGCCACGACATGCGATAAAGGCGGAAGTATTTAACTTTCTTCACTTTTCATTAAGAGTTGCGGAACTTAACGCCGCTCTTTATAAATCATAGTGGGGATATGAAAATAATTTAAATTAAATAATTTTCCAGTAGGACGAATTCATAACCAATTGCGAATGTATTTTTTTAATATTATCTATATAGAGAAAGTTTACCTTTAAGTTCATCTTCATGTATTAATATACGAGGTGTGTTCTAAAAAGTATAGGTGACTTTGTATTTTTATGAAAAAATCATTTATTTATTTATCAATATTTATGTTGTCACCGTTGACGCGTTAACAACGCGTTGACTAGCATCGTATATGTCACTTTATATAATCATGGATGTCAAGCCATGTTAGTGTTTGTAACATTTATATTTTTTAAGCAATATTTTAAAAAGATACTGTCTTTCTATGCTTAATCATTTAATAAACTATAAGTGTACCAAGTTTCATACTCCTCAGTCCGCGTAATTTTCGTAAAAAGGGATACAAAATTTTGGCTTCACGTATTAAATATATAAATTATTATTTATACTTACAGAAAGAAATCACAAATATCAATAAAGAACTTCATATGGGATGGATGTACTAAACAACCTAACGTTTATAATAGAAGCGTTTCCGCCATGACACACACATTGAAACACGAAATGCAGAGAGTAGAGAGTAAAGTTGTTGATACGAGCGGAGAGTTCACTGTTGTTAAGGTGAGTTTCCTTTTTAGCTTCACGCTGAATCCCGCACATAGCAGGGTAGGCAGAGAGAACCTGAGAACCTAGTGTTAAGACACTCCGTTCTCTTTCAACATTTCCGTTTCCCACTTTCCACCGAATTGAGGCATTGCGTGCTAAGTGGTGGAACTTAACGCCGCGCTTTGCCGTAACAACCAGAGCGAGGAAATGAAAAAAAAAATTAAATTCAAAATATTCTTTATTCAAATCGGCTATTACAAGCACTTTCGAATCGTCAATTTACAAAAGATGTCAGTAGTGTCAGTCCTAACGGAATCTACCACCGGCTCGGAAGTCAGTTCTGCTGAGAAGAGCTGGCAAGAAACTCAACAGTTGCTCTTTTCAAATAAAATTTTACAATAAATTTACAACTATGATGAGCCCCCCGGGTGATCGTCAACAGCATAAATCTAAACATTTCCTCGAATTTTTTTTTTTCATAATTATTTTTTTTTTGTTATTAACGTAATACCAAAAATAGCAAAATAGTAGCTGTTAAGTAGATTTTTTTTTTTTTATACATACATACATAGCTTCACTCTGTATCCCGCATATAGCAGTGTAGGCAGAGAGAACCTAGTAACCGCCGAATTGAGGCATTGCGTGCTGAGTGGCGGAACTCAACGCCGCGCTTTGCTTTGTTACCAAACCCAGGAAATGAAAAATTCCATTTCCTGGAGTGGATCGAACTCACAACATGTCGCATTTACAATCGCACGCACGCATTTTCCCTCTGCGCCATGATTTTTATTGTTATTTTTTAATTTCAGAATGGTGATAAATCCAGTATCCGTAAACTTTGGCAGTGGTTCCTGACAGATCAAGGCAAATTACTTCAGCTTATGAAAAGTATAAGGCATTAAGTTCATTTAAAATAACTATTAAAACCTAAAGTCCTATTTCCCGTTTTCGTAGTACTTTCGGGAAATCCTTAACGCTCCCCTACACTCCCCGAGGAGAATCCAGGACAAATTTCATGTTTCTATGTGCAGTAGTTTCGTCTATACGTTGTCTGTCAGTCACTCAGCAACGCAAGCATTTTATAACAGACTTTATTTGTTATATTATTTCACATTAATCATTCAAATATTTATAATTTACTAGTTTCCCCGTTGATGCGTTAACAACGCGTTTTTTTTTTGACATCCATGTTTATATAAAGTGACATATACATTGATAGACAACGATATCAATGTATATGTCACTTTATATAAACATGGATGTCAAAAAAAAATAGTCTGTGTAACATTTATTTTATTGATTTAATATATATTTTTATGTATTATTTTAAAAACATATTATCATTTTGCATTCCTTTGCTATATAAACTATGAGTGTTTTCATTCTTAATTCACTTCCACTCCATTTAATTTTCGTAAGAGGTCTCGAAGTTCTACGAAAATTAAGTGGAGTGGAAAGTTTTTCCTTCATGTATTAATATATTAATAAGTTATAAATATTTCAAATAAATATAATAAAATTTTATAGCAAAAAATATGTACTTTCTGGCGTAAGATTTTATATAGGTATATATCCTTCCTTTTTAAAATTTGATATTATCTGTTTTCATATTTACTGTTTAAGTGTAAGTCTTTTGATAACTAAATAAGTAAATAAAACAACACACTTAAACGGAATAATTTATTGCGTATTGGTATAATCAACATTATATCACATGATACGCGAGCAGACTGCCGATATCGACATTGCTCGCAACACCAGACGTCTGTACGTTTTGTCTAAATAGA
The DNA here is from genome assembly GCA_033558755.1 of Philaethria dido. Taxonomy (NCBI): domain Eukaryota; kingdom Metazoa; phylum Arthropoda; class Insecta; order Lepidoptera; family Nymphalidae; genus Philaethria; species Philaethria dido. The sequence continues at coordinate 18,744 of JAKGSA010001336.1, forward strand.
GCCTAATTGTTTGCTTACTAACTGAGAAGTGACGTCATAGCAGTAGTATTGATAGTTATAGTGGCAGTACTTGTAGTAGCGTGCGCGTCGTCACGTCATGTCACGATGGAGTTACGTCACGTCAGGGGGATACTATATTAACAATTACTCTTAAGTACGCTAAAACAAGACGAAGGCGACTTTATGAGGATGCGCGAAACGTATAAAAGCATAGAACGATGTGTGCAGAAAACGATACAAGTAAATAACAAATAAATCCACGTCAAGCTAAGTGACAATTATATTATATATGTATAGAAAATAGACGAGTTCGAATAAAATAAACGAATTTAAATTCTCTACGATTTCGAAAGACTCAAGTGAATAACAATAACGGGGGAACCGTCTACGACTTCTTCTGGTCGTGGTTGTCGGTGTCGGAGTCGTCGAGGTCGGGCTTGGTGCGGCGCTTCTCGTAGAGCAGGATGATGGCGCACAGCACGAACACCTCCGCGCAGATGCCGAGGAAGGGCCACAGCGCCGCGTACATGTCCTTGACGCGCAGCACGGTGTCGGCGGCGGCGGCGGCGGCGGGCGTCGCGCACCGGTAGCGGCCCGCGTCCGCGCGCGCCGCCGCCGACACCAGCAGCGCGCCGTCCGGAAAGTCGCCAGCGCGGCGCCTCCCGCCGCGCCGCCACCGCCTCCGTGAAGCTGGCCGCCCGTCCGTCGAGTTGGAGCAACAGCCAGGACACGCGCGGGTACGGCTTCCCGGTCACCTTGCACACCAGCCAGCTTCTGCCCTCCAATCACGTTGGAGTTGGCGGGCAGTTGAGGTGCGGGCGGTGAGCCGCCCAGCGCGCTGCTCGGCGTCGCGGCCGGCGCAGCGAAGCACGAGTGTAGTTGCCGAAGTCGCCCTCGACGGAGTGCTTCACGTGGAACTCCCGCCGTGCCGTGCTCCAGCTAACGTAGCGCCCTTCAGGTCGGCCCGCTCTACGGAAGGAGCTTCTCGTTCTTCTTCCCGTGATCGATATAAACGCATACATACAATGAATAAACATAAAAACAACCTTAAGAAATTCGGCTAACGCACGTGAAAAAATATAGACTAGGAACTAACAGCAGAAAAACGGCAGCGTGTTCGACTCCTAATGTAATATAAACTATATTTAAATCAACCCGTAAACTTAATGTCATTTATTTACTTTATAAATAATTTTTAGATTACCTATTTACAAAAACATGGAACTCATTTATCTCGATTCTCATTATCAAATTTTGAAGTCGATCTAATCAAATAGTTAATATTGAACTCCTTTCAATTTATTTTTTGTATGAAATACAAATGCATAAAATTAGCAAAATTGTATAACTTCATACATCCACACAAAACGCAAGTGTCTCATGTGATCTTGTAATATTTTCCTGAAATATACTAAATTATATCGTCATCTATAACGACGCGTCTGAAGTTGCTCCTATAAATATTCAACAACACGCAAATTTAGCTGAAAGGTGATCAACGCTGATGAACTCGTCGCAACCACTTGACATACCTAGATACTGCAATAAGATAATATTCAAAGAAATGTCAAATAACAACAACAGCCGCCAGTCGCCGCGTGTGCGAGATAAGCTCCACTGCGGCAGAGCGACTGACGTCAAACAATTAGGAGCGCGGAAACAGGCAATGAACGCGTTATCTAATTGTAAAACATTTAAAAATTTGAAATGGCGCACGTAATGTGGCGATTTGATCGCAGAGCGTCTTATCAGACGTGATAACTGTGCTCTTCCAATACGAAAGACAAACAAATTGTATCTAGTAATATTTGAATAGATTTACGTCAAGTGATACGATTTAACACAATAACCACATAAATCAGGGTTGAGCAAGCCGCGTTCATGGGGCCGCATCCCTTAACAACTAAATGCGGTCTGCCACGCGGTATATTTATATTGCAGATTGAGATATTCTCTTGCTAATATAATAAGATCTACTATACTTTAGTCACTTTTCATAATTTTGTTATCTAATGTGGCAACATTTTTATTTTGGCCCGTCGAAAAAAATTTAAATTTTGGATATACCCGTACCTAAAATATGTTGCTCACCTCTTACATTATTTACTTATTAAATTATTATTAATAACTGCGTCGACATAGTGTGCCTATGCTAACCAAGAGATTCACATAACTACTGGAGAGTATGACTGGAAATAGCCACCAGTCAACTCATAGTTCCATGCCAACCTTATACTTCTCAACCGATTGGCTTATTGTGTCCCCACACATCGCCATGTTACAGAAATTATACAAAAAAAAAAATAGTGACTGACAAATTGTGTGTTATTATATTAGTGACTTTGACAAATTGTGTTGTGTATCGTTGTGTACGTACCAGACATAGCCGAGGCTGTTCTCGTTGGGCAGGCTGCACAGCAGCGTGATGTTGGCGCGCAGGTCGTACAATACGTCGGCGACGTCCCCGTCAGCGGCGGCTGGCGCTGCGTCGGGCGCGGCGGGCGGCGGGGACGACGCGGGCGCGGGCGCGGGCGCTTCGCCTGCAACACACGTAAACTTTACATAGGCTCCAAGCAGACCCTCCACTATCTACCACTCGCTACTCATATATGTACACGATAATATTGAAATGCTTATATAAAATATTACTTGATAATTAACTAAATACAAGGGTATGTACTTGTGATCTTCGGTAGACGCTTGTACTATCGCTTTACGTGCGTCGGATGCTAAAAGTGTATCTAAAAAGTTCTAAAGCTAATAAATAAACTTTAGGTATGATTCAATATGATGAATATTTAAATATCGTATCTACACTACTGTAGTAGTGTCCTAGACGGGGCTCTCGTTACAAAAGTATCTTAGAAAATAAATACGAACTTGCAGAACACAACTTGTTATTAATATAAACGTGCATATCAATAGTTAGATCGCGGTGAGTTAAAAATACGTAGGGTGGTTTTAGTATTCGTCAGAGTTCCTAACCATCGTCGTCCATGCTGTCTTAGTTAACGCGGGCTTCACTAATCATTTAAAAATAATTGTGAAGAACGCAACAGAACCGTTGTAACCGCGTCTGGAGACAACAGTGACAACTGAAGTAATTATAAAGGACTCCGATTTATGAAGCGAAGTGGCTTAAGGCGTGGGCGACGTGGCCTACGAACTCATCCTTCAGGCCGCCCCGCGTAACTTAAAACCGTGAAAGCGACAAAGAGTTCGTTATGGGATGCAAAATTAAAAAAAACTGTTACGTTTAACATAAACTCAGAAGCAAAATATCACATTGACTTTCAATGTTTATAGATATAACATCCAAAGTGAATTACGAAACTGTAAAAATCATTATTTAATTTTCTCAAAAAGTGGAAAAATGTTGTCTTCTCTTCTATTTAGGGTATTTATAATTTTTTTATTGTATATGAATTAAACATTTCGTATTTCTAGTATTTTAAGGCGGCGGAAGACCTTGCCAAAAGTATTTTGTTGACATAAATTTTCCTCTTGTCCCGCCACTGTCTATGAATTCAGATATATATAAGAAAAAACATCAAATCATCCTAAAGATACATTAAGCATTTGTATAACCGCCGTCTGTTTGCGCCAATAAAATTGTAAATGTGACAACATAAAACGTTTATATTTATTGTACTAGACACTACTTTTGTTTCTTAAACATCAAACAAGTACAAGATAAGAGACAACTATAAGTTAATCTCCTCAATCGAGCTGATAACATACATATAGAATATAGATAATGTACATTGATTATGCATCGCAGTGTTGTTGATTGTGCGTATGAAACGAGGACGATACGATTAGCAGCAGCAAGTTCGGCCGCAAGTTAAAGAATGTCCACATTTTGGTATCTTTAAAGTACCTTTTGGTTTACAAGATATACTTTAAATGATTCGTCTCTGAAATATTATAAATAGATATTACAATATAAAACATGCTTATATATTGAGACGTTCGCTTAAATTTGGGGCTCATTGGACTCATCGATCGACCTCGTTTATACTGACTGTCACCGATAACTAGGACATTAGAGCTAGGAGCTTTTCTTACTTCATTGGCTTCCTGTCAAACTTAATATATTACAGTACAATAAGGTGTCGTTACGAACACTTAAAAGCCTAATTTAATATCAAACCAAAACTGGAAAATTATAACAGAGAAGAAAAGTTAAAAGTAGAATAACAAATATATAAAGGTGATATAATGGTGATCGGTTAAATGTGTGTAAAGGCAGTCTCAGGCAAGTCTCGATGCAAATACGATACAGCCACGCAGCGGGAGGCGACAGGAGGCGGGGACGGCGCGCCACGCTCCCTGCTCGGACCTCAACATTGGCATGACAAACTACTCGACTTACGTCAACAGCGACCACCTAATATAAAGCGCTACTGCTAAATACCAACGAGAAATAAATAAAAATGAATTCAAAGTTTGGCACTACCGGGCAATACTTCTACAAGGGGCGCCGCGCGCCTCTACATCAACAATAGGGCCAAGCCACCCGTTACAAGTAGACATGAACAAAGGCTCTAGCGAGTGGGCGGGCGGGCACGGCGGCAGTGGCGGGCGCGAGCACGCGACGCAGCACGCGGTGGTCGCGCTCGCGGGTCGTAGAGCCATGTGAAAAGGGTGGGGGAGGCGCGCGTGCAGGGCGGCGGCCAGGCGCGCTCCTGGAAAAGTGCGCGGGCGCCTCGCCAGCGGCGCGTGCCGTCGGCGCGGCGGCGCCTGCCCGTCGCGCCGCCACTCGGCGCGCTGCTCGGGGCGCAGGCGGCACTCCACGGTGAGGGGCGCGCCCGCCGCCACCGCCACGCGGCTCTCCTCGTCCGCCCCCACTCCCGCCGGCGCCGTCTCTGCGCATGAGGCTTGGTCGATACCGTGCACCGTCGTGCCGCGTTGCATCTCCGCGTATATTTAAAGGGTCCCCGGTGCGTGTCGTTAATGGAGGTTCCCTTTCGTTAAGTGACGGAGGCTTCCCTCTCATTGGTTGATTACTTACAATAGATAATCAATTAACGACAGTTTAAAGACATTAAACAATGCCTTGTCCCATTTCCATTGACATTAATTAAAGCCAATACATTAATGTTCAATATGAATCATAATTTGATTGTTTAATTTCTCTCATTATATTCATATTTGCAGAGTTCATTAGATACAAATATATCTAACAAAGATGATTTCTTTGTCTCATCAAATATCTTATTACCTTATTCCTTAAAACTTGCCTTTGTAATTGTAAAATAAACAGACTAAGAAGTAATCATTTTAATTATATGTTTTACTGGAACTAAAAATTAAGAGAAGTCCTTGATGTAAGCCTGATGTCATTACTGGTAGATTTGATTTGTATTGTTATCTTAGGAAAACAGTATAGTAAAAACCCTGAGTGTAATCATGTATGTCCTATGCAGTCAAGTAATGGCAAAGCTAACAAACAAAGCCAGTTGTGTATTTGTAGAGAGATGTACAAGATAAGACTATCTCGACACCAATGTGATAGCTGCCCCAAGCTCTGTATAGACAAGAACTAAACTATGTCACTTATTATTGTAAATATTGTAGACAATAAGGAAGATTTTTGAATTTCAACAAATAAATATTACTTCCCATTTCAAAAGATTATCTAACTTGTGTGTATCTACTTGGCTGTTAATATTACCTACAATTAAACATTGTAGTGCTTAACGTGATGATCATAAGGACTAACAAATTACATATAACAGTTATATAACAAATGACACTAAACACCGAAGGCTACAAATGAATGGCTAGCATGAATTTAACCATATAAACTAAAATATTAAAAAAAAATATTCCCTGATATCTTTTTAAAAATACTACTTTCTACAATAAAATTGATACAAGGTTATACTTGATAATTAACTAAGAATCTCACTATGTCAATATCTTACTCATACATTATTTGTAATAAATATATATCTGGAAATGTAATGTACTTTGTAAGTGAACAATGTTGAAAGTATATAGTTTGTATGTACTTCTATATTTAATTTATTTAAGATTTTTAATCTTTTTTTATCACATGCTTTAACAATTTTCATAACTTTATTAACTAAAAGCAAGATATGCAAATAACTTTAAATTTAAACCATGTAAACTAGATATTTTATAGCAAAAATTTCCATAAGTACTTATGACATATATAACTAACATTTGTAGCCCCTAAATCAGCTAAATCGAAACAAAGATCAATGATCAAATCGTAATGAGAATCATTAGTGTTGTACAATCTAATAGGGTAACAATGATAATCTAGTGCATGGCCTCGGGTGCGACTTATTGTTATGAGAGAAGCGACACTACCATGACATCACCCAACACCCTCAACTAGAACATTATCGCATTGACCTACTAAATACTGACGCATGCAGGACCACTTCCACCGTCTCAAACAGTAAACATTCTCGTCAACCAGGTTCAACGAAAGATATAATTAAATACAATATCTACTTACTTTGTGCCTTCGATGGATTTACACTCGCTAAAAATAGAAGCGCCAGTGGCAAACACAAAGCAGTCCGTCTCGTCATCGCGGCGACGTCTCTGTCCTTATGACGATGAGGAAGTGAAATTAAATTATTTAACAACTCGATTAGGACTAAAGACTGATTTGATTAGAGGGTGCGACTAGAGACCAGGAGACACCAGGCGCCGAGGCACGGTGGTGCGCAAAATGGCGCAGCAAGAACTGTGCTCTGCGGACGGAAATGTGAACCTTATACTTCGACAGCTCTATTGTCAACTGTCATATGAACGTCTGATAGAGCACAGATTACATATTAAATTCCGTGCTCACAATTATTGATCGAAGATGATCATAAAGCCGTAACTCGTAATGTTGCCATATTTATTCCTCTTTATTTTAATTAAAAGTTTATATATTAAATTAGTATAAAGAAAACACATTATCGTTTTAATAAATTTATTTAGATTTTTATGAAGCAACGATTTACAGCATTTGTGCAATACAGTTAAGTTTATTATTTAGTTTGAGAACAAATATCACTAGCTACATAAATATCAGATAAACCACTAAATACAACATACATGAAGGTTCCATAGATATTGAGTTAGTTCAATTAATCAAAGGTATCAAGGTCCCCCGCCTTAAGCTATCTCCCCGCTTTAATTACTGGTAGGTAGTCACTACTACCTATGATTAATGTGTTCGTTAAACCTGCACACATATTTTCAACAGGTGGTGTTTCGACAAGGAGCCCCCTTTATTTTCATATATTGTTTCTTTTTTTAATTAGAATGTTATAAGACTAAATTAAACTGTAATGAATTCAAAACGCAGCGGTAAATAAAACAAGTGATAGACGTGTAGTTTATTGGTGGCGGGGTTGTGGCGTTGGTTGTGGGTGGTGGTGGTGCGGCTAGGCCCAGACGCGCAGCGTGGTGTCCCAGGAGGCGGTGGCGAGGGCGGTGCCGTCGGGCGCGAGCTGCACGCGCGCCACGCGGTGCTCGTGGCCGCACAGCACGCACACGCGGGCAGCTCGCAGCGCGTCCCACGCGCACGCCGTGTAGTCGCTGTAGCCCGCGAACAGCAGGCGGCCGCTGAGCGACCACTCCACCGAGTTGACGCCGAACAGCAGACTGTCCTTGCCGTAGCGCGCCACTTCGCGGTCGGCACGCAGGTCGAAAAGGCGGCAGAGAGCGTCATCGCAGCCGGTGGCCAGCGAGTCGCCGGAGGGGTGGAAGCGCACGCTGGTGACATCAGAGAGGTGCGCGTCGAAGGCCTGCACGGCGAGGCCGGAGCGCATGTCCCAGAGCAGCGCGGCGCGGTCGCAGGAGGCGGACGCGAACGTGTCGCCGGTGTCGCTGGGCGCCAGGTCGAGCGCGCTCACGTCGGCGGCGTGCGCGTGGAAGCTCTGCAGCAGCTGGCCGGTCTCCACGTCCCAGAGCGCGCACGTGCCGTCGCCGCTGCCCGTCAGCAGCTGCCGCTCCGTGTTGGGGAACAGGCACGCCGACAGGCGACGCAAGTCGTAAGCCATCGTGCGCTTACAGGGTGTAAGCCGGCTCTCGTCGCCACCGCTACCCCCGCCCAGAGGAAACACCGTCACCTTGTTGTCCAGACCACTACACAACAGTAAAGATAACTTATCAGAGAACCTAGTATTAAATCACTCCATCAATCATACATAAAATCTTCATAAAATTTTATAATTTGATTTCTTTTCAACCAAAATTATAATATATATATAGCTATTATAAATATCTCTAGCTATTAAACACGACGTGCAAATTGAAATGACGCAAAATGAAAATAAGATTTTCTATAGCAAACCATTTAATGATCGAAGATAGATTCCAGGTTACGAGTACCTACCTTTTTAAAAATAAAATTAAACAATGTAAAATTTTTCAAAAAATAATATACAAAAATATTCAATTAAACAAAATAAACTACATATTCATTTAGACTCATGAAAAGTTAATTAGAATTAATCACAGTCTGATGTCCATAGTGGTTGTTGTCGTAGGTCGGCTTTCTTTCATAAAAAAATGGCCCAATGTTTGTTGAACTGCTTTTTTTCAACGAAGATTGTAAATATTTATGTTTTTTATAACCAAAAACACCACGTAAACGTAACATAAACTTTATACATGTAATTTTCTTTTTAAAAAATCACAACACTACCTCCCACTACGTAATTAACCTGAACTCTAAAATAAGCAAAACAAAGTGAAAATAAAATTGTATTAAATTTGCGTAGTTAGAAAGGGAATCCCCAAATTTTGATGACATGGAATATGACGTATTTTAGGGAAAAAAATTAAAAATAGATTAAATCCTCGAATCCAAAACAACGCAACTTCGAGAATATAACTACGCACAGTGAAAATCAGTAAAAATTAAGCAGCGACGCAACTTCGAAAAAAACGCAAAACGAAACGACGAAATGCGAGGTATTGATGTATGTAGCACTTGTGATAAAAAAATTGAATAAATTATTATTATGCATCTTACCCGGCAGCGACCATGTTGCCTGAGGGGGCGTACGCACATGCCATGACCCAGGTACTAGGCATGGAAATTGTAAGTTCTTTGGTGGCAGTAAATGCATCCCATATTATCAGCTTACCATCCTGTAAGTTACAATATGTAATTAAAATATGTCATTTAAATTTATATTCCCATTTGCTTTAATTATTTTTAATTGAAAATATATAAAGGAATGTATTTTATTATTTCTTACGCATAAAAATAACTATGTTATGAATTATCATAACATAGTTGACACCACCATAAACACTAATAAATATTTACTGCGATAACTAACCTGGGAGGAAGAAACAATATGGCCCGGCTTGTCAGGAGACCAATCTGAACACAGGACCTTAGCTTGATGGCCCTTAAGCACTCGACGCAGCTTTAGAGTAGGAAAACTGATGGCCTCTAATCTCTCAGCAACACATGACACTGTATTATTAAAATAAGATGAAATATAAATAAATAATATTATTATACAGCTGTCTAATGTGGTTTTTCTTTGCCTATTAGATTCAAGATTAGTAAAATATTGATTTAAATTTATTATAAAATCAGTATAATTGTATTCATATATAAAGTAATACATTGAAATAAAGATCACTTAAAGAAGTTAGGAGGCGTCATATGCAATGAGATAATGTTTACATGTAACATCATTGAGTTTCTGGCGCTCCTCCTCCAGCTTCTACCAGCGAAGAGGCCTCTGCCTCCCGCAACAGAGACTCCAGAGTCTCCTCAGGGCTCGCAGACACTGCTGTGTCTGCCGCCATCGTTATTCAAGACTTATTAGTTTCGATCACAACATTATTGTATTATGAGAATTACACAATCATCTTCAACAACCTCCCGCAGTCCGCGGCTCGGAGCAACTTGTATTAGCGGTTGCTGGAATCTGCCACCTCAAAGCTACCCTTAGCATCAATAACATTGGCAGCCAGCAAAAATATCAAAACCAGTGATATTCTTTAACCACGAAACTAAACTCTGAATCGACCAACACTATTACGAACGTGCGAGGTCTCCGACCAAATGTCAAACATAGTATTACTGTGGTTCAGGATTACACCAGTGTATGTCGAATAAACGTACAATCGACCGCTTTTTATTATTTATAATTTAAATTAAAAAAATACATAACTTATATATTTTCTTATTTTACAATTGTTTTATCATGAAAATCATTTTGTAGAATACTACATCGTATTCAGTTACTTGGATTTATAATATGTTGTTTAGGTATATCTGTCACTTGTAACAAAACATTGTCACTTGTCATGCGCGAGAGGAACACATGTAACCGTCATGAACTTTTTAAATGTTTGAACATAAAATAATTCACTTTCTGTATTTGTAATAAGTCGTGTTTTTCCATAAAATTATAATATCAGAGTTACAATAAGAAGAAATATGGAAGGTGTTCGCTTTACGCGTAGAGGTTGTTCAAAAGCGACAAAGTCGCGAAAGTAAAGCTTTCATCAAAGATATCGTTCACAGTTATCTTTCAAACTTTGCCTCACTAACTCCCGGTGCAACTATCAGTAACTATGAGCTGGATGAACATTTGGAACTAAAGGAGCATGTCCAGTGCATCACGTTCTGTGACGTCGAACACGACTCCGAGGTGAACGTGACGGAGTGTGAGAGGCTTCATCTATAATCTATCATGTGTATACGCTGGACAACTTTGGCGCCGAGACCGACAGCATGACGGACACCGCGTCTGGCGAGGAGCTCGCGGCCGCCGACGTGTGGGCGCTCCCCAGCGAGGAGTTCCACGGCCTGTGGGAGAACCTAGTTTACGACTCCAAACTGAAAGAGGACACGCTCCGCTTCGTCGAGACCGCGTTCGACTTCACCGACCGCGGCGTGGATCCCAACGTGATCGGTTGCAATCGAGTGGTGCTGCTCCACGGACCTCCCGGCACCGGCAAGACTAGCCTCTGCCGGGCTCTCGCACAGAAGCTGGCCATCCGACTCGGCGACAGGTTCCCGCGGGCGCGCCTCCTCGAAATAAACGCCCACGGCCTGTTCTCGAAGTGGTTCTCGGAGAGCGGCAAGCTGGTGGCGAAGCTGTTCGACCGCATCCGCGAGATCGTGGAGGACCGGCGCCTGCTCGCGTGCGTGCTCGTCGACGAGGTGGAGTCGCTGGCGCACGCGCGCCGCGCCGCGCTCGCCGGCCTCGAGCCGTCCGACGCCATCCGCGCCGTCAACGCCATCCTCACGCAGCTGGACCGGCTGCGGCGGCACCCCAACGCGCTCGTGCTGACCACCTCCAACGTGACGGGCGCCATCGACGTGGCGTTCGTCGACCGCGCCGACGTGAAGCGTCGCGTGGGCCCGCCCTCCGCGCGCGCCGCCTACGAGATCCTGCGCGGCTGCTGCGCGGAGCTGATGGCGCGCGGCGCGGTGGCGCCCCGCGAGTCGCTGTTCGCGCTGCGCGTGCTGGAGGCGGCGCGCTTCGCGGACGCGGAGGGGTCGCGCGCGTCTCTGCGGCTGTGGGCGGCGGCGCGCGCGGCGGCGGACGCGCGCCTGTCGGGGCGTGCGCTGCGCCGGCTGCCCTTCCTGGCGCGCGCGCTGCACACGGCGCCGGCACCCGCGCCGCCGCCCACGTTACCCCTCTTCATAGACGCGCTGCACGCCGCGCTGGACCAGCACCAGCGAGACATTGATGACCTGCGAGACGAGGGTGACTGACTGTATGTGAGGACTGTACTATGTGTACATAGTGTTTCAAGTTGTTATTTTTATATGTAAGTGATTTAGTGTTCTGGTCTTTTTATTATAAATGTAATAAAAGATTTCATAAAGATAATTAATTTTATTACACTTTGCCAAATAACTGTCGCAAGTCCACAACTCTTTATTGTAAATGTTCTACCGTTCAATGTTAGGTGACCTTAGGCAGCTATATAACAAACTAATTTTAAAGCCATTCTAGCACTTATTGTGCACAAATAGACCAAGCAATGTTATCTCTTATTATTATTTTCTATAATATATCACGTAGAGATGAGATATATTAAATTATAATGGATCTTAGAAATCTTAGAAAACCTGAGAACTTTGAGGAAAACATAATATAATATTTATAAAGTCTGTCTATAATAATACTTAGGCGTGGTGAGTTGTGATCTACTGAAGATATTCATTTTCATTTTTAGATCATTCCAATGTAATGTATTTCTAATATATAGCAATCAATCCTTTTTTATGAGTGTGATATATAATGAGATAAAATATATAAATAGTTAAAACATATTAAGAAAATGTATAAAAATTTGAACAAAGTCAAAGTCAATTTTATTCAAAATAAGAAGTAACAAGCTTCATTTTTTGAACGTCAAATAATTTAACACCGGTTCACTAAATTTAATGCTTCAGACCTGAGAAGAACCGGCGCAAGAAAATCAGCGGGACTTTTTTTTTCTCATAATTCAATGCTTTACAAATATTACTGACAATGGTACCTTTAAAATAGACTGGAGCGAGCATTTCATTCCCAAGGCGTGTTATCATCTATAAAATCACTATTTATTTAATAACCTTTAACACACAAACGTCTTCACAGTTTTTATAAATAGTGAAATGGAAAATTCTCGAACGTTTTCTGGGATCCTATTGTAAAAGCATACACACTGTCCCATAAAAGAATTGCGGACTCGATGCAATCGAGTTACAGGCGCTGCAAGTTTAAGCCTATTCCTTGTATTTATATTATGTACATCGCCAATTCTTGTAAAACTATAAATATTTTTCTTAACATACAGTACATTTTCAAAGATGTACTGAGAGGCAACTGTCAAAATATTAATTTCCATAAATTTTTGTCTTAAGGAATCTTTAGGGCGTAAGTTATAGATTGCACGAATAACTCGTTTCTGCAAGACAAAGATAGAATTGATAGCGGCTGCATTACCCCACAGTATAATGCCATAGAACATAATACTATGAAAGTAGCTAAAATAGCAAGCGGCAAGACGTGCCGTTTCCACGCCAGTTAATAATCTATTTTTTTTAACCGCGAAAGCTGCTGAGCTAAGTCTATTCGCCAATCCATCAATATGAGGCCCCCACTCTTATGAACTCCAACAATGCTGTGCTGTTGCTGTAAAATTAGTAATTCTTGTTGCCTCTAGAAATAAATTAGCCAGGTTATATGAATTTTGTAAAGACCAGAATCTAGTGCAAGTGGTGGAATTATCTAATAAATTAATATTAAAGTCACCATATACTACTATGAATTTATTAGATCCAGATAATTTTACAAGTGTTTGTTCTAAAATAGTTTCAAAGTGTTCATATAACCCAGTGGGAGGTCTGTACACACTTACAATAATGAAATGCTCAAGCTCTGCACAGGCCATTTCAATAGTCTACTCAACAGAGAGGCTCACAATATCTTTACGTTCTTTAAATTTATAACACTTTTTCAAAATTATTAAAAGGCCACCGCGAATTGCTTTTTCTCGGCGGAACATACTAGCTACTTGGTGGTTACTGAAATTAAAAATGGCCTCATAGTTTCGAAGCCAATGCTCAGTAATTCAAAATATATGAATATTATTACAATTTAAGAATAATTCAATTTCTAATTCTTTATTAAGCATACCTTGTATGTTTTGATGCACCAAGTTTGTATCATTGTCATAACAAATTGAATTTATTCTGACATTAATATTTGTTTGTTTTTTATTATAACAGGATATGTTGCCAGAGATGGCCTCTTTTGTCTTATAATAAAATTTAAATTAATTGGAACGTACTCTATATCTCTGTAGAGATACTTACAAATGTCTGCTACCTAAAGATTATTTTAAAGAACAATCATTTGACAAGAGAGAATACTATTTATTAAATATTTTTGAAGTTTTAAAGTGTTAATCCCACACTTAGGAAACGAAAAACATTTTAAGATAACGTATAAAAATTTGAACGCGCATTTGCGTAGAATTTCGTTGCAGCCGGATATAGAACGCATGGCTTTGTGGTTAGAGCGCTTGGACGGTTTCCAAGAGGCGCGGGTTCGAGTCCCGCTGCGTTCAAAATTTTATACGTTTTCTTAATATGTTTTTCGTTTCCCAAGTGTGGATTAACACTTTAAAACTTCAAAAATATAAATAATTATTTTAAGTATCAGAATTGCAAGTGTATTTATTGAAATTATGCTCAATTGATACAAAATCATAAATACTGCGTATGCTGAATATTACAAAATAAAACAAATTCTTATTCATATTTTTTTTATTTTTATTCAAATACAAATCAAACTTATGAAGAGGTGAGATCATAAAAAAAATTATGAGGTCAGGATTAAATTACTACAGTAGAATCTCCATTATCCAGAGTAACAACCGCTATGGGGGTTCATGGATATTCAAATTACATTTTATTGACTTAATTGTTTTTAAAAAATGAGTTGGATTAGCAGTTACTGGAATCTTCTGATACCGTACGCCATATTTTTCTATCTGGGTAAAAATAAAATGCTGGTATTTTATTTAATTAATTTTAAGAACAATTACTTGTAATTATTAAAAAAATATACTCATGTAATAATTTAAATATAAAATAAATATTGTGAACTATAACTATCGTAAATAATTCATATAAAAGTGTTAAAAAAAATCTTATAAAAAGAAATAATCGGTCCCTCGAAACCCCGGTTAATCGAACCCCAGATAATAGAGGTTCCACTGTGTACACTCGAAGGAGGCAGTCGCGTCACCGTCCGATGATCCACAGCATGTTGAGTCCGGCGGGGCCGAGGTGCGTGCGCGCGAGCGCGGGCGGGTCCCGGCGCGCCGCCGCCGCCAGCAGCAGCAGCAGCGTGTGCAGCAGGTTGTTGCGGCCGCGCCCCACGTCCAGCGTGTCGTCGCCGCGCGCCAGCGCGTAGTGCGGCGGGCGCGCCGCCCCCACGCGCACCACGCGCAGCGCGCCGCCCAGCGCGCCCGGCGCCTGCGCCTCCAGGTACGTGCCCACCAGGTGGTGCAGCAGCTCGGCGTCCGTGGGGCGCGCCGGCTCCCAGTCCGCGCCGCCCGCGTCCCAGCGGTACGCGCTGAGACAGCCGCCGCGCGCCAGCTCGCCGAGGCGCCGCAGCAGGTAGCGCTGGTCCGCGAAGGGCTCCAGGTAGGGCAGCAGCGCGGCGGCGGGCGGCAGCGCGCGCAGCCGCGCGGGCGGCACGCGGCCCTCGCGCAGCGCGCCCGCCTCGCACAGCGCCAGCCGCGCCAGCGCCTCGTCCGCCGCGCGCGCACCTCGCGCTAACGAGTCGCCCGTTCCGATGGTGGCGTGTATCCACTGCACATCGGGACGGCGTTACGCACGCGCTCAACACAGAACACACGGGAGCGGAGGGAAGGCACTCAGTCGTAGATTGAGGTTCGCACTGCGAGCTGCTGCGGTCGAGGTGCAGGGTGCGCCACAACAGCGGCCGCCGCCGGCTCCGAGCTCCTCCAGCTTGGCTGTTGCCTGTCAACATTTATTACATTATGTAACGTTGTGTATTTCTTAAGTTCACTCGTTCATATAACTATTTGAAAGAATCGACGCGAATATATCTAACAAACTATTTACACTTTCAGTCACATATTGTCTTCATATTTTGAAGTAAATATTTCTTTAGGCGTTGTTGGGCATTTTTTAAGATTTCCGACATAAGCATTAAATTCACATTACCTAGTAAATAATAACAGACAACGTATATGTACATAATTATTTATAATATATCATATATTATGTATATACTGTTGATGCGATATACGAAGCTAACATAACACAAGAAATTAGTGGTAGGTTCTATATATTTTAGTCTAGAGAATTCAGAAGTCAGAGTGACATTGTTTTGTATATTTTTACAAGTTTGCGGTTAATTATTGTATTTCATTTATTTATACTATTAAAATTATTATTTTTAGAAATATAATATTATGTAAAATCTATGATAAGTAACATAACATAGTGACCTGTATCGGTAACCTGCCATGTGGTAGACTGGTGGTGCAGTGGTGGTGGCGCGCGCGTGGTGGCCGCCAGCGAAGTCGACACCGGCGATGACGCCGCCACCGCGCGCTCCGACCAGCGTCTGCAACACAAGGTTACAAGGTTACAAACACTGCACTCTGTTACTTACACTACAACAACAACAGTATTTACTAGACATGAGCGTTATCGTTTCTTAGCTGTAACGGTTACATATCGGTTATGAAGTTTTCATATCCGATATCAAATCCGTTTTCAGATATCGAGTTTGCATTTCGATAGTTTTCGTTATGATTTAGTTTTCGTTACGATTTAGTTTTCATATCACATCGTCAAGTTGTCCTTACGTTTTGCATGTAGATATTTGATATCGGATATGATCACTTAGATAACGATATGATATGATATAAATAAAAACCGTTTTTAGTTACGTTTTGATATATCGGTCTCATCCCTAGTATTTACATGTACTCACTTTAGATATTCATTCAGAGAACTTTGATCTGCTATAAAGTGATCATGAGACGTGTCCAGTAATGATTGTGAGGGGGAGGAAGGCGATGGCGGGGAGTGTGGGGAAGGCGGAGAGTGTGGGGAAGGTGGGGAAGGCGGGGAGTGTGGGGAGGGCGGGGAGTGTGGAGCGGGACGCCAGCTGCGAGGCGACAGCGACAGCTCCGCGTCCGACACCGCCCAGCTCTCCCCCTCGCTGTCGCTCAGCTGTATGCCGGAGCTGTTGCTCTTAGTCAGGATGAATGACGAGTCTGAAATTATATTATAACATTAAACACGCAATAATAAAAATTTCCAAACATTATATATTATGCACTATTGTTTAAAAGATCAAGAACTTATAAATGATCAAATTTTTTAATAAAAAAAAATAAATTAAAAAATTTATGAAGCAAATACAAATAAAATAAGCTTAGTAATAAAGTAGTAGTAACAAAAGCTAGTTATTTGTTATATATTTGAATGATAAGTAAGTCTCAATTGACACCTCCCACACCGCGCCCAACGACTTTTTAATTTTTATTTATGACGTAATTGCCTCTTAGAGCGCAGGATATTGAATTAAAGTGACGTGTCACATATTTAGTTGTACCACCTCTGGAGCATCAAATACCATCTAATGACCTTAATTATAAAATCGTCCAGGGGTTTAGAAGATATATAGAGGTAATAAAGAATATTACAAACATACATGATACATGCAAAAACATAACTCTCTGACTGTCGGGCAAAAGAAAACCAACTGCTAATAAAAAGTAAATCAAATGTAAACTATTATGATTATCTCAAAGTAGTTTCTCGATGTTACAAAGTGCGCACTCCATCAACAGATACACACTACTTATCATGTAAAAAGAAATAGTCAAAATTGGATCACCCAGTAAAATCTTTTGCAGTAACACGTAAAAATGGTAACTCAAATTACGAACTTCCCTCCTTTTTTCCAGTAGGTTAAATGGAAGAATACATAGATTTTGTTAAACAAACGAGTATTGTTATTAGATTCAAAACGCCGGTTTACCAAACATACAATTTAGTTAAAATACAAGTTATTTAGTCAACAATTGTCAACAATCATTAAAGTTTTCAATTTTTGTTAACGAGGATTATTTTTAGTATTTTAGTGTTTGTTACTCATACAATGAAAATAACGATATATTATAAAAAATATTTAACTAACTCAAAATTAACTATGCAATTAAATTGTATAAATGTCACTGGTATATATATAGTTATGTTAAAATACAATATTAGCATACCAAAATATTCCCAAATATATCATGTTAAATGAGCACTGCAAACAAACTCTGTAAGGAAAACATGTAATCCCGTAAACAAACAAGTAATAAAACAACTTCGCTACTCAATATCCTTATTTAATAGTCCAAGTAATTTTTGTTGATTGGGAGACAGCGGGCAGGCTTCGAGCTCATAGGCATCAGTGAAATGCATAGTGTACTCAAGTTAGCTGCCAGCACTGGGTGGTTATGAGATCAGTTCTGTATAATGTAACACAGAGGTATACCCCCAAGCACTTGCAATATCTTAAAAGAACATTTTAAAATTGTTTAACAATTATTTAGGAGTCATTGTTGCAGAGATCATCATTTGTAATTCTACACATTGTTAAACTTAATTCCATAATTAGTTTTAGTTTCTGAATATTATTAATAGATGTTTATAGTTATAATAACAATTTTACAAATCATAAACAAAAACCAGCAGAAGCACAGCATTAACAAAGAACCATTTTTTAAAGAATTAGAACGTTTTTTATTTGTATAATTTAATTCAATAGTTCTTTGTAGCGTTTAGAGTTGGGACTGGAAGACCTGGAACAAAATAAATATAACCCACATCATATCAAGTACACACATGCGGCATTGGAAAATACAATATTCTAAATAAACTTCATACAAGTTTGCAAAAATATTTGTAGGAAGCCATAAGACATTGGCGTCTTAATTCAATATGGCTGGCATTAGCAGCTGCAAATGCGGCTCAAAATTTAGCACAATCCCGTGGTCATTTGTCGTTATATGGCTGGGCTGTACCGATACAAAGTAACACTTATGTAAATGTCAACTGTTAACTGGGACAAGTGTCGCCACTTGCATGTTGGCTGGGAAAACGGATCGCAAACGCTAAAGATATACATTAATATTAAAAATATATAAATATGTTTACATACTTTTCGGATGGACTTTTATTAATGAAATTTTATTTGCCAAATTACTAATTAATTCTTGTCAAATGTTGTTTTCTCAATATTTAAGTTATAGATCTTCCTTGTATCTTCATCATTTATTAAAAAATATGAACAACACCCAAAAGGAATAGATAACACTTTTTTCAAAAAAAAAAAATAACGGCGTTTTCTATATAACTAAAACTGCATGCGATGGTTACCTTTAAGTGGTATTACATTAATTTTATTAGATTGTAAGCTATTTTTAACTAGTTTTATATTAATGTAAAAACCGTTGGTAATCTTAATAAATAAAAAAAAAAAATAATAAAGATGTTCACGTAAGTAATGTGTTTTATTCGTGTAAAATGCGTTTTTAGCTGAAGCCTCTATGAAATTGGCTTACAGAGATATTACTTTCTAAACATTCATTCATTCATTCAACATTCATCCATGCAATTAAGGTAACACCATCCCAAATTCGAAAAAAAATCTATAAAGTATAAATAATTGCTAGAATTAGAATTTTTTTCTTATTTTTGTTTCATATTATTCTTCTTATACATAAAGATTAAAAAGATCTGTGAAAAATTAGAATTGGCAGTGGCAATAAAATGTTAATACTATTTATTTTTTTATTATTATTTTTAATATCCAGCTACTTTGCAGTCTATCTAGTTTGAACATCTATAGGCATTTTTAATATAATTATATATGTATTATGGACACTGAGATGGTTTACATTTTTATAATGTCTTGACCAGAGCAAAAAATTAAAATGAAATGAAATATATATATTTTTTTTTTAGCTTCACACTGTATCCCGCACATAACAGGGTAGGCAGAGGGAACTTGAAAACCTAGTGTTAAGACACTCCGTTCTCGACTTTCCGCTGAATTGAGACATTGCGATTGCGATTGCGATTGCTGAGCCTTATTGCCTTATTTAAATTTCTTAGAAAATGAAAATACTAAACTTTTACATTTCCTGGAGTGGGAATCGAACCTACAACCTGTCGCGTTAACAGTGCATACTTGTACCTCTGCGCTACGACAGGCGTTAAAATGAAACATAATAATCCCCAGTAAATAAGATAACACAATTATATTCTATATTTTATTTAATAACAACAAAAATATTTTAACGCACATCATATTGTAACAAAATTCTACAATTAACAATATATGAGTATAAGGGAAAGAAACATGTAATTCATTTTAGTTCATAACAAAAAATAATATATGTATAAGGATAAATACATGATGGATTGTATCTATATCTTTGGATATGTATATCAACATAAGCTTTAGTACTGTATTTGAGTAACGCTAGCCACTCACTATTTACTAGATGAAGCGCGACTTGAGGCCGACATTAACTACTTAAATAATAAATAATAATATATGCAAATTTAAAAAAAATGTAATTTTTATTACTTATAAAATCTTTTAAAAACATCTTACAACAATTTTATTACAGAGGCACTTTATTGCTTTGTGAGTAACAAATTGTGCTAGTAGCGAGTCACCGATAACTAAATAAATATACTACTATGAAATCAAACTCACTTATGATTATTTGGTGTTTCAGTGTGTTAACGATTTTCATTAATGTTACACTATTTACTATGAACATGAGCAGTTTGTCCGCAGTCGATAACAATCTACGACAGCTACTTGAGATATTCGCATATTTTTATGCTATTTATTTATATATAAATAATTTATTTTAATTAGAGAACAAAACGTCATTATGACGCAGTTCAAATGTCTCTACAAACGAAACGATCGTGACGGACTTCACTCGAAGTATTACTTATGTCAAATAAATAATGTCATCGTCACCGCAACCCGCAAGGAGCGCGGCGACGAGTCGCGTCACACGTCACATAGAGTTTTTTATTAGAGAACGGAGTTCAGGCACTACGTCACTATGATTACGTCACGCGCATCGTATCATAATCGCGGGAGATGTGGCAAGATATGTTCCGAGATTTCCCGTCAGCGCCGGCCCGCCGCCCGCTAGAGCTCGAGCACGTGCATGTGCACGCCCCACCCCGTGCCCGCCGCGCGCGCCGGCAGCGACCGCACCAGCGCCGCGTGCGCGCCCGCCCGCGTGCCCGCCATCGCGTGCGCCGCCGCCGACACCTGCACCCACCCCGCACCGCCCGCGCCCGCACCCGCCGCGCGCTCCACGCGGCACTCCAGCAGCCACGGCCGCGCGCGCCGCGCCGCGTGCAGCGACAGGAAGTACGTGCGCCGCGCGCCCCAGCGCGGGCCCTCCTGCGGCGCGCCCAGCCCCGCGCACCACGACACGCGCGCGCCCGCGCCCGCCGCCACCACCACCACCGCGTGCGCCGCCGACGACGACACGTTCAGCGACAGCGTGCGCGCCTCCCCCTCCTGCCCCGCGCTCCCCGCCGCCGGCAGCAGCCGCGCGCTCACCCGCAGCGACGCGGCGGGCGGCTCGGGCGCCGGCACGCTGTGGCCGCGCGACACCAGCGTCAGCACCGGCAGGAAGTACGGCGCGCCGCAGTACGCCCAGCGCGCGCACTCCGCCGCCGTGGTCGCGCGCGCCTCCCGCAGCGCCGGCACCGCGCCCGCCAACCAGTGGGGCGTGTTCACGTCCAGCTCCGGGATCCAGTAGAAGTCCTCGTGCGTCACGTCGGTGTCGTTCTCCGTTACCACCTCGCCGCTGTCGCCGTTCCGCGCCGCGTGTACGGTGCGTCGCGTGTGGAAGATCATGAAGCGTTGCGGACGTTCCTCGCTGTAGGGCTCGCCCAGCGGCGTAGTGAGCACGAGCGCGGCGGTGAGCGCCGCGAGCGCCGCGCCCAGCCACAGCAGCGCGGCGGGCCGGCGCGCCGCCACCACGAGCGGGAGCGCCCAGCTGCACGCGGCGAGCGCCAGCTGCGACACGACGAGCGCCATGATGAGGTCGGGCGGCAGCGGCGCGGTGCCGGCGCGGCCCATGATGGGCACGAACATGTTGACGGAGCCGAGCGCGAGGTAGGCGGTCTGCAGCGCGGGCAGCGCGGCGAGCGCGGCGGCGGCGGCGGCGGGGCGCGGGCGGCGGCGCGGCGGCAGCGCGGCGCCAGCGTCGGCAGCGCCCACAGCAGCGGCAGGAAGGCGGAGCGCAGGCCGAAAGCGCGGCGCCGACGGCCAGCAGCAGCGCGGCCCACAGCGCCAGCGCGTCGCGCCACGCGCCACGCCCACTGTGCCGTGCGCGCCAGCGCCACCAGGCGCCGCCGCGCGCCGCCCAGCGTCGCGTTCACGTAAGGCGCGTCTGCCCACGCGCACACCGCCAACGCTGCACCATATATACAATAAATTTAGAAAAAAAAAAAAAAACACTTTTATCAGAAAAAGACCAAAAAAATTGAAAAGTATATTTCATTGTTTTTTAAAATTAGTTTTATATTACACAACCACCTCCGGTGTGACGAGGGCGGCGTGTGTGAATCGTAGTTAATAATTTTGTGATCGTCGGGACATTTTCACTTCAAATGAGATATAGCAAAAATTAATTCTAAATTAATAAAATAAACAAAACCGTAGGTACTTGTGGGTACACGATGTAAAGAAGCAAAGATAGCAGCAGGAACTTCTTACATTTTTTGGTTGTTATATCTTATGTTATCCTGTACCTCAACATCAATAATATATGACTTCGATTTAACAGCAAACCCTTATTATAAACAACTCTCACCATAACAACACTCACTCTAAATCAAAAGTCAATATGACAAAAGTCAAGCTTGATACTACAAGCTTACATATATTGCATTACACATTGAGGTTGGATGTTTCCATTAGGAGCGGGTGACGCAAATTAAATGTTTTTTTCAATCTCAAAAAAATGCTAAATATGCCTAAAGATTTCACCTCAAAATTATTTAATGATCCATATAATTCCAAAACACTCCGTTCTTCCGGACGACCCTGCCGTAATGGAAAACTTTTGGACCTGTGTTTTTAAAGCTCAATATGACCGCGATGAGCACTAACCGGGCAGCGCGTACAAAGCGGCAGCAGCAGCCACGCCGGGCGCGCGTGTAGAAGGAGAGGGCGCGCGCGCCGCACGCGTGCAGCAGCAGCGTGTGGGCACCAGCGGCCGCCGCGCTCGCCGCCTGCGCCAGCGCTGCGCCCAGCGCCGCGCGCACCACGCGCGCTTTCTTCCTTCCACGCGCCGCGCGCCACGTGCAGCCGCCGCGCCGCCCGCTCCCCGAGCGCCGCAACGCCGCCGCCACCAGCGCCGTGACATTGGCGGCCGTTGGGCGTGTTGCGGCGCAGGCGCGCTCCGCAGTGCCAATATTTGAAGGCGCCCAGCACGTCGAAGTAGACGGGCCGTCCGTCGCGCCGCTCGCGGCGGCGAGCGGTGTCGAGGCGAGCCGTGGCGGCGAGCAGCGCCCGCGCCGTGGAGCGAGCACGTTGTCGCCGGTGCGCTGCAGCGCGGCGGCGGGCACGCGCGCGGGCCGTAAATGAGCCGCGTGTGGTACACGTAATTTCATGGCCGCAAATCGATATGTAATTATTTTATTATTATTTTAACTTTCACGCTGTATCCCGCATATAGCAGGGTGGCAGGCAGAGGGAAACTGAGAACCTAGTGTTAAGACACTCCGTTCTCTTTCAACAAATCCGTTCCCCACTTTCTGCCAGATTGAGGCATTACTGCGTATTGAGTGGCGTAGAAACCTCAACGCCGCGCGCTTTACCTTGTTACACAAATCCAAGAAATGAAAATACTAAATTTTATGATTTCCTGGAGTGGGAATCGGTCCCACAGCCTGTCATGTTTATTTGGGTCACGCTTGTGCCTCTGCGCTACGAGATGACAAGCGATATTTTTAAGATTTATATTTCCATTACTTTAAGTTAGTAAAATGTTTCAAATCTGCGTTGCATTTTCTTTATGTTTCGATAAATTAAAGTAGTGTTGACAGCTCTCCACTTACTATTTAAAATAATACTTATTTTTGTCGATAAGCTAGCATTCCTTGGAGCACTTGAAAACAGCCCTCGTAAGTTGCTCACATTCTTTATAAATGTTATTATTGTCTATTTTTGTAAGTTTCTCAGAAACCTCACCAAGTTATTGTGTATTTAAAACTCTAACATTTATTTAGTTGACACTCTTCGATGTCTGTATTCTCAACGCATCAAGTTGTATTTGAATATTAAAGAATATATTTGTAATAAATATAAGCAAGTAATACAAAAAACAAAGCATTCTGAAAGTAAACTAAGTCATGTTAGTCTGCATTCTTATAGTGAAAATGGATCCCGTACAAGAATACTGTATAGCAACATATCGGCGACATACCCGTTGGCGCTCCAGGCGAGGTCGAGGCCGGAGGCCGCCGTAGTCGCGGAAGACGTGGAAGTCGGTGTCGGCGGAATGAGGGGCCGTTTCTGGAACAGCTCCTGCGCTAGCGAGGAGGTGAAGGTGTGCGTGCAGTGCGGCGGCCGCGGTACTCCTGCACCTCAGCCAGGGCTCCCGCGGTCCGCCTGAACAGCACTGCGCCTGCCCGCGCGCCGCACGCCTCGATGTTGATGAACGCGCGCACCGACTTCGCTCCTACCTAACAAATTATAAATTATTATAAAAACTTCATTGCCATCAATAAAAATAAGAAAAAATCACATTATAGTAGTCTGGGCAAAAGGCGGCCTTATCACTAAAAAAAGTAATCTCTTACAGGCAACCTTTTATTAATAGTGAATCTTAGGACACTTTACTTAGCGGGAAGCGGTGCAAAACAATTTACAAAAATAAATTTATTGATATATTTATACTTATCTTCGCTACATATAGATACTTTTATATACCTGCATATATACATAAACATATATTGTTACGTAAATAGATAAAATTGTATATATATTTCTTAGATACATACATACATAAAAATAGATAAATAAAATAAATATAAATTAGTAATAAAGATATTATAGTGCTAAATAGTATTCTTTCAGTCGATGTTTAAATATGTTCAATGAAGTCAATATGTATTAAATTTCAATTCGCTTTTTATGATAGATTTTGGAAAACTCTTCTTACTATGTTTCATGCTTCTTAAGTTTCAAGTTAACAATTCATTTTATGTTAAAAACTTGCATACAGCTACGTGGGGGCATAAGAATTATAAGTCCAATATGGAGCATCACATGAAAAAGGTTAGAAATACTGCTCTGCAGGGATTGTTGCAAATCTCAACTTGATTGATTGATTGTGAGGTAAGGAAAAAATTGTTTTTTTAGTTACGACAAATATGTAAACAAAGAAATTAAAACAACATTTATCGCGTTAAGGCCCCTAAATGCGGCCCTAAAGGGGGAAGAAGACCCTCTTAAATCGCAGCAGAAAATAACAGAAAGTAAGCGATGGATCCGGTACTCGCGCATGGCGATTATATCGATTATTAAGAAGTTTCTTCTCTACGTCCTTTATAATAAAAAAGTCACATATGAAATGAAGATGAATGAAGTGAATATGTATTAAATTAAATTAGATATTAAATGTACTTTCGAGACATTTACTATAAAATAGTGGTTTATTTATATAGACAAAAGTTAGTTAAACTAACTAAATCAACTCCCGCTAAGTGGATACTTAACCGAACGGATGTTCGGTATATGTTCCTTGTCACGTTCGAGCCATCGTCGTATCCAATCTTGGAAAGTGGTATCTCGTAATTTTCTCTTCCTTCGTAGAATAACCACCTAACCACCTAGCCTTATGTAACGCGGTAGTTCGTTCCACAGTTCCTCCAATACAAAGTGAGATCGCTCGGACCATATATCCAGTATAGCCATATCCAGTACAGCCATAGATCCAATAAATAGATTAATTTAAATACAAAATTATATATACTTTATGGGAATAAATTTTATTTATTTTATAAACACTCAGAATAGTGACCTAAAAATATTCTACGAAGGAAGAGAAATTTACGAGGTACCACTTTCCAAGATTCGATACGACGATGGCACGAACGTGACAAGGAACATATACCGAACGGATACTTAGCGGGAGTTAATTTAGTACAAGCTAACTTTTGTCCATATAAATAAACTACTATTTTTTAGCAAATGGCAATAAATTTTACTTGCTTTTTGTAAAATAACCACCATTTTTCAAAATTGAATAGGGACGGGATACGGCAGTTATGGTTAGAACGTGACGAGAAACAAATATCTAACGGATATTTGACGGGAATTCATTTAGTATAAGCTAACATTTGTTCATACAAGTGAATTATAATATTTTAGCAAAGGTGATATATGTATTTTTTATAATGAATGTAGTGGCTCTTACGATAACTTTAAATTAAGTATTTTTTTATCTTCACGCTGTATCCCGCATATAGCGGGGTAGGAAGAAGGAATCTGAGAACCTAGTGTTAAGACACTCCGTTCTCTTAACGAGGAACGGAATTGTTCCGTTCTCCACTTTCCGCCGAATGGAGGCATTGCGTGCTGAGTGGCGGAACTCAACGCCGCGCTTTGCCTTGTTACCAAACCCAGGAAATGAAAAGATTATCATTTCCTGGAGTGTGTCCCGAACCCACAACCTGTCGCGTTTACAGTCGCACGCTTGTGCCTCTGCGCCACGACAGGCGTCTTTAAATTAAGTAATACATATAATAGGTGTGTGTACTGACGGGTGCTGCGTGATGAACGCGTGCGAGGCCTGCATGATGTTCTCCTCAGCGCCGTTGAGCAGCACCAGCACGGGGCGGCGCAGCGGCCGCGGGGACGCCGACAGCGCGCGCAGCGTCTCCAGCGCCACCGCGCACCCCGCGCCGTCGTCACTCGCGCCTAATATATATTTGGTATATATTATTATAATATTATGTAACTTCAAATAGATATTGCTAAGTTGGAATAACTCTTAAAATTATCTTCAAGTAACATAGATGCCAGGGTAGCGTTCGAGGAAATAGCTGAAAGAGCGAGAGAGGCCTGCCCCCATGACTGACTGAAACTGCTGAACATAGCAAGATCCCATTTCTCACGTTACTGTCGATCGAGTAGTACTATGTTGCCTTAGTGGGTAGTCTGCCTGTATCTCAACGTTTTGGTACCCCACATAACCTGTCAGAGTCTAAATTAAGCTGAGAAAGAGTTTCCCTACGACAATAATAAGGAATCTGACAAAAGAAAAAATATATTAATCTATTTATTGAGAAAAAAAATAGTTTTTCCATTTGTATAAAAAGAAATTGAATGCATGACTACTGTTGTTATAATATTAAGAATTGAATCGGTGAGTGCAGAACCAACGTAAGTCCGGATTTTCAAATTTTGGTTGTTTCTCTACTCAACACGCATCTTGCCTTTTTAAGCTATTTTAAATTAATTACGATTTTTTGCCTTTTTGGTGACTTACGTTGTTTCTGCACTTACCGATTCAATTGTAGGGTAGAGAAAATTAGGTACTTAAGTTTACCTAGCGATGGTGGGCTCTTAAGTGTTAGTTAGACAGAGGAGTTCGGGCAGTGAGGTGAGCTATTATACATTTTAAATAGATCCCTAAAACTTGCATTTGGGTCACCAGTCCCAGGCGCTGCTCAGATTTCCTCTTACGGTGAATACGATATGTGTTAGGGAGTTTCTTCTATTAGCTAAGTGTCAAATATTGGTTATTTGGTGATGTATGTATGTGAGCGTGTAATGTGTAACGTAATAATATTCTCCACTCAGGACGCAATGCCTCAATTCAGCGGAAAGTGGGGAACGGCACTCCGTTCCGTTGGAAACCTGAAGGGAACCTCCAGGGAACCTGAGAACATAGTGTTAAGAAGTGTCTAAGGTTCCCTCTGCCTACCTTGCTATATGCGGGATAAAGCGTGAAGTTAAAAAAAAATATTCTCTTTGCTCGCTACGATTTGCCCGAGTTCCAAATATATTGGACACTAAAAGCGTTCAGTGACATATGCTAATACTACAAAGTAAATTAAAAACATGTTTGAGTCACTATCAGGCTGATAGTCAATAGCGTGACCTACTTGATACCTCCTTGCGAGTGTAGTCAAGTAGCTACTTAGTGATTTAATCGATAAGTGTAGTTTAGTATAGTTTATTTCCTGGTTCTGTCCATGTGTGGGGTCAATGACTTCTGTCAAAAGGCAGATAGATTAGTTTTGAGCATGTATGTCAAATATAAGTATGTCTTAATCTATATATAAATACGTGAAACAAAAACATTTTACGAAAATTACGCGGACGGAGGAGCATGAAATTTGGCACAATTAAAGTTTATATAGAGGAGTGCAGAATGTTACTATATTTTTAAAATAATGCGTAAAAAGTATATTAAATTAACAAAATAAATGTTACACACACTACCATGGTTTCACATCCATGTTTACATAAATTGACATATACATTGCTAAAGACAACGCGTTGTTAACGCGTCAATGGGGATACTAGTTAACGTTAAATACTCAAAATAAGTCTTACTATTTAAGAATATAAGCTTTATTTAAATGTTATACAGCCCTGATGGTGAATCAACAATAAGAGGTACTTCTAAGAATCTGAGAGAACCTAGTGTTGAGACACTCCATTCTCCACTTGCCACACGAACTTGAGACACTGCGTGTGAACTTATAGCGGAACTCAACGCCGCATATCACCATACCAGAGCAAAGGAATGACAATAATCTAAATACAATCATTGCTTTGAATGAGAATCGAACCAAAACCTATAACGTTTACTGTCATGCTGTCACTGAGCCATAATGGGCTCTACTAAAAGAATTTATTCATATAAAAATAAATTTACATATTTATATCATAAAAAGTGTGAATTAGGAAGTTTAAGTGGTCGTAAAATTCTCGGCAGCCTTGAGCGTGGACTTCGCGCGGTAATTATCCACGGACGACGTCGACTCGCGTCACTTTGCTCATCAGTACAAAGCTCTCGCACGCGCTAACCACAATTAATTTGATTCGTTTTCATTTATATTTGTTACCGCTAACTGCGATGCACTGCTTTAATTGCAATTATCATGTAAATCAAAAACGAGTTGTTCTCGAAAACGTATAGTTATCACTAGGTACGGGCAAGTATATTACTTTTTAATTATTATTTTTTTTTTAACTTCACGCTGTAACCCGCATATAGCAGGGTAGACACAGGGAACCCGAGAACCTAGTGTTAAGACACTCCATTCTCTTTCAACAATTCCGTTCCCCACTTTCCGCCGAATTGAGGGCATTGTGTGTTGAGTGGCGGAACTCAACGCCGCGCTTTGCCTTGTTACCAAACACAAGAAATGAAAATACTAAATTTTACATTTCCTGGAGTGGGGATCGAACCCACAACCTGTCGCGTGTACAGTCACACGCTTGTGCCTCTGCGCCACGACAGGTTTTTATAATTAGATGCTAAATAACCAATAAGTACAATCAAACGCGAGGACCTAAACATACAAGGTACTTACGTAAGTACTTGAAGATCTCACTTCCACACGTGTAAAGAAAGACATTAATAGATAATTAAATATTTTTTTAATCATATATATGTTTTTCTTTTCCCAATTAGCACTAAGGGATGATAAGACTAAGATTCTCTCCCCAAAGGTGTCTGTTAGAGATTGCTGTTAGCAGACCTTTGCACGCCTCATACTTATCTATATATTACCAGAGGTGTAATAACAAAGAAGGCAAAGTCATGCCTAATGCTATTTAAAAATGGATAATAATGTAAGGATACTACAATATTTTTAATGGTGTAATACATACATACATACGTAGCTTCACGCTGTATATTAAGACACTCCGTTCTCCACTTTCCACCGAATTGAGGCATTGCGTGCAGAGTGGCGGAACTCAACGCCGCGCTTAACCTTGTTACCAAACTCAGGAAATGAAAAAATCCGTTTCCTGGAGTGGGAATCGAACCCACAACCTGTCGCGTTTACAGGCGTGACAGGCCTTATGGTTTATTTTAATTTGTATTTTAATCTCAAGTTGTTGATTAACTTGGAATCTTAAAAAATGTGATGGACTGCGAAAATGGACTTTGCTGCTTTGTTATTATACCCCTGATATTTCGTATTGTTTCTTGTATATATTTGATATCAATAAACAATTTCTATCTAAATTTTGTTTGTATAATTATTTCTCGACAATAGGGGTAACATTGACGTAGGTGTCCGCCCCTGTCCGCAGCAGATTGCGCAACCGACGAAAATAGTTTGCGTGGGCAGAGGGTCTCTACGACGTAGTTTATAGCAGGACACTATCGTGGTGTAGTTAGAACTGTCTGTCTACACATGCAATGGTAATAGATTACATTCTCTGGTTTTCTACTTTACATAATAAAATTGCAGCCAAAATCGGGAAAATAAATCTATAAAAAAATCTTTGAGGTTTTTGTGTCGGTTCTTATCAAGTCCGACGCATTAAATTTAATATGCCGGTGATAAATTTTTGACTATAAAAAATTAAGCACATTTTCAACAGATTTTCAATAAAATTATTTGAAACGACTCTTAGATCTTTAGGTAAGTTATACAGTACAATTCAAATATTAAATTTTATTATTTATTTATTTATACTAGTGTCACCGTTGACGCGTAAACAACGCGTTGTCTTTAGCAATGTAGATGTCCTTTATATAAACATGGATGTCAACAAAAGGCTGTGTGTGTAACATTTATTTTATTAATTTAATATATTTTTTATGCATTATTTAAAAAATATATTAGCATTCTGCACTCCATCTCTATATAAACTATAATTGTGCCAAATTTCATGCTCCTCGGTACGCGTAATTTTCGTAAAAAGGGGTACAAAGTTTTTCCTTCACATGTTTATATTATAGATTCTTTACAATATATCTCCAGTTATCAAATAGTCATATCATAACATGACAGTATATAAAAACCTATCTATAATACATTGTACATTGTGAGTTCAATTGTCCGCGCCGCCCTCCGCCCGCGCTCACTCAGTGCTCGGCAGTCAGCGCGTAGTTAGCAACTACTTGTATCGCAGGCAATTAGGAATTAATGAGGCGTGATTTTGTTCAATTATTTTAATATTTAATACATAAGAGGTCATTGTGGCTCAGTGGAACAGCGTATAGACTGTAAAAGCGATTGGTAGTAAGTTCTATTGCCACTTGGGGTATTATAGCTAAATTATTTTCATTTCTTCATCAGGCAAGAGTTACGAGTTAGAGCATAAGGTTTTATTGTTTTTTTGTAATATTGTCAGCGGATTATCAAAGAGACTTCCAGTTGACAATAAAAGGAAATTTAGTAAAAAGATAGACCCGAAAATAAAGGCTTTAAATTTTTATTTTTAAATGTAAGTGTTAATCACACACTTGGGAAACGAAAAACATATTTAGAAAACGTATAAAAATTTGAACGCAGCGGGACTCGAACCCGCGCCTCTTGGAAACCGTCCAAGCGCTCTGACCACTAAGCCATGCGTTCTAAATCCGGCTGCGTTGAAATTCTTATACGAGAGATTTTTACAAATTTCTGCTACCCAAAGGAAATTATTTTAAAGAACAATCATTTGGCAAGAGAGAATGCTATTTTATTAAATATTTTTGAATTTTTAAAGTGTTAATTCCACACTTAGGAAACGAAAAACATTCTTCTAAATTTTTTTATTTTTTTATTTTATAAACTAATATTTAGGAAATCGTAAATCGTTTAAATGTACAAATTTAATTGATAATACTTTTACTTACAGAAACGCAATTGAGTCTTTATTTTTTCAAATAAATAGAAATAATTTCATTACATAAATTAAAGTTTTTATATGATTTCCTTATCTTTACGATTTCCTGCATTAAAATGTAAAGTCGGTAGAAAAAACCTACTTATTATATTTGATATTGTTCTCTATCCATAGCCTATTTTTTTTAAATGTGCTGGAATTAAACACCGATATGATCATTTAGATATCGATATGATATGATATAAGAGTGAAAACCGTTTTTAGTTATAATAGGTTTTTAATATAGCGGTCTCATCCCTAGTGCCGTGTTAATATTACATTTTCTGCATGTTAGTGGTATGGCATGTAACGTGGTGGTGGTGGTGGTGGTATACTAACCGGGGCTGTCGGGCACGGTGTCGAAGTGGCAGTTGAGCAGCAGCGCGGGGTGGTGCGGCGAGCGCGCGCCCGCGCCCCGCAGACGCACCACCACGCTCTGCACGTCGCGGTACAGGTTGCTCATGCCTGCAACGAAACCATGCACCATGGGAGGATAACTTCACAAGGACATGTTGCAAGCCTTATAATAGTTTTTTACTTGAAGTCTAGTTAATAGGTAAATAATGCAATCCTAAAATCTATTAATATATTAAAATGTAGATACAAGACGATTTGTCAACCTATTCACGCGTGGAATGTATGTATATACTTTTTTTTTTAAATAAAAAAGTTTAGTCGCTCATGCGATTATATCGCCCTGACAAATTTAACAAAATAATTCTAAATCACAACTTTGCTTTTTTTAAGAAAAGAAGACAGTAATCTTCTTT
The DNA here is from genome assembly GCA_033558755.1 of Philaethria dido. NCBI lineage: Eukaryota > Metazoa > Arthropoda > Insecta > Lepidoptera > Nymphalidae > Philaethria > Philaethria dido. The sequence continues at coordinate 50,971 of JAKGSA010001336.1, forward strand.
TTGACAAGACAGCTTGTTTTTTTTAAGAAAAGAAGAAAGAAATGAAGACAGTAATACTATATATAACAATATGATGTATCTCGAAATCAGTAATTAATGTTATTTGTACCTGGTTACGAACACATTACATCAATATGTGATAAGATCTCATCAATAGAATCAATATCATAAGAATTTACGCCTATCGTGGCGCAGAGCCACGAGCTCGTAAACGCGATAGGTTGTGGGTTCGATTCCCACTCCAGGAAATGTAAAAGTTTAGAATTTTACATTTCCTGGGTTTGGTAACAAGGTAAAGCACGGCGTTGAGTTCCGCCACTCAGCACGAAATACCTCAATTCGGCGGAAAGTGGGAAAGTGCGATACAGCGTGAAGCTAAAAAAAAAAAGAAAAAAAAAATAATAAAGATTTTGCCCTGAAAAGTAAGTACAGTAAGTAAAAGTTTATACTTAAAAGTTTTGAAGAAGGAACATCGAATTTTTTTATGGATACCGGTTAACTTAAGAGCAGGCAGAAGGACCGCCTGATGGTAAGTGGATTACCTTCGCCCATATGAACATCTACAACACAAGAGATGTACTAGATGCGTTGCCAACCTAGAGAGTTCAGATGGAAAGGGAGAGGATAATGTAGTGATCCGCTATCGGAACCACCACATTTTTTGGGGGAAAGGATGGGTAGGAAAGAAAGGAAAACCACAGCTTACATGCCATCGAGAACCAGAACACATCATGAATGTTGGCGGTTCGTCTTTGACATGATAGTGGTGCACTTGAAGCCAGACGGAGGACGAACCTCCTACCACCCAGAAAGCACCAAATATCGATTTATTTATGTAAAAAATATGATAACATTTTGTCATAGGCGTTCAATTATTAGAGCGTTGCATTGGCACAAAGAAAGTACATACGCATACGTTATTTAATGTTAATCAACTTAGGATACAATGTAGTTGTTTTAAAATGTCTCCTGTCTGCAAAGTAACTAGAAACACAATGTAATATAATTTATTACTTAAATTACCTACTTAAATACCTATATTTATATTTTTTTTTACCTTCACGCTATATCCCGCACATAGCAGGCAGAGGGAACCTAAGAACCTAGTGTTACGTCCTCTCCGTTCTATTAATATTTTCGTTCCACTTTCCGCCGGGTGAAGTATTTAGAGGCTAAGGCTTAACGGAACTTTCGTCCCTGAGTGGGAATCGAACCCACAACTTGTCACGTTTACAATCGCACGCTAGTACCACTGCGCCATGACAAGCATATATTTAATAGTATAGATTAATTTGTTGTTTGTTGTAGTGTCCAGGAAACATTCTCAGAGCTTGTCTCATTTTAACATAAACAAATCTATGACATAATTATAAGTAAGAACAATACACCCAGACGATTGTTGAAGATACTTTACGTTTGCAACAGACAGAAAAGAATTAAACCGGTTTTAACATCTATCCTGTCCATCAATGAAAAACGAGAAGAATTTGTCTTGTGTATGTTAAATTTCAAGGTTTATTATTTGTAGTACATATTTTTATTCAAAATAAAACATTACAAGAAAATCTATTGTCTGACACTCCGTTCTTCTTTTTACCGTGCAAATTCAGGACATTGCGTGTTGCGGCTGGCGGAATGCAAGGTGCATGCGTGCGTGTCTTGCTGGAGCAAATAAAGAAATTTCAGTGCTAGACAATCCCTTGTCTACATTCCTTCCATTTTGAAGTATTACATGTTAGGTGACCAAACTAAATTCAATACAGAAGTACTGACCATCAGGAAGGTGAGCGAGAAGGCGCCGCTGGCTGAAAAGCTTACGTCGTAGTCAATGCTGCGGTTGTGCGGCGAGGCGCGCGCCGCGATGTCTTTGACTTGACCTCCACCAGCACGCGAACCGCCAACACCTCGTTCTCGTAGCTGCCCGCCACCTGACCACCGCACCGCACCACGTTGCATTATAACACCTTTATTATTCACGTTTCACCAAATAACAATATTTAAGGCTATCTAAAAATATTAAAGCTTTATGCTAAGATCAAGAGTATAGACTGCCTAATGAGTATGGCTTTGACATATATTAAAGGATCTTTTCAAGTTCGATTCTGGTAGTTCTCGAAATCAGCGCATTTGCATAAACGAGCTGTTTGAAAAACTGAGTATAGTAGTTTTTTTGGGGAAGGACAAGACAAACCAGTGTTCAGGTCACTTGATGTTAAATGATCATCGCCGTTCACGACTTTGTGTAACCAGAGAAGCTACAGGTTCTTTGCCGACCTTGAGAATTAAGAATATTAAAATAACCGTAATCGTAATGATCTCGAACTATTATGGTGCAGGGGCTCTTACGCGGCCCGATAGAGTGGTTGACGAGGTGTTCGAGTGGGCTATCTCGGCTATGAAGCGGTCGGGCGGCGCGCTGCGGTCAAGCGGCGCGGGGAGGCCGCGCGATCCACCAGCTAACGCGGCCGCCAGCGTGGCGCCGCAGAATGCCAGCGCCGCTACCAACCACCGCACCGACACCACGCCCAGTCTCATATATGTTCTCCTTTACTTCCTCACTTAATACTTCTGTTATACCAAGTAGCTTTTATGTTTTTAAGATTATCGCAGTAATGAAGTTTTGTATTCTCGCATTAATTTTTGTTTTACGTTGCGATGTGGAGATGAATACGGCGTTGAGGATCGACGCTAACATGCGCTGTACCAGACGGCAGGAAATGGATGGAGCTACAAATACCGGAAGGAGAGTCGCAATAAAAGTAGAGGAACACAGTTGACCTTCAAAGCACAACGGCATATGATACTGGTGAGATTGAGACGCGATGCAGGGACCATAGCGTTAGGCGCTACGTATCTTGGACTATCGCGCTAGGGATAGTGTCAGGTGGAAAACACAAAAAACTCAATATCTAGTCAGATCGACATGAAAAAAGTCATCACTGTCGTTTGAACTTATAATTATGTGTTTAAATTGTTAAAAAATGTATTTGGTAAAATATTATAAATTAATATTTAAGAAAAATACTATAATATATTATTTACGTTTACGTAAAAATAACATTTATTAATTCTAACTCAATGCTTTGTACGTGTGAACTTTGTTCATGAAAAGAAATGATGTCGATATTTATCTTTTATATGATGTATGACAAGTGGGAGAAATTCTGCACTATAGGCTGTTTATAGTCTCAGGAGCTTAGTCCTACTCAAATAGTGTTTGAAAGATGCATACAGTCCGATTACAATTTAAAGATAACAACATTTTCTTGAATTTTACTGCAGGATGACGATTGCGAAAGCCATCATAATACAATACTTAGAATAATAGATTCACATATTAAATACAATGTTTTTGAAGTGAGTATCACCATGAAATATAAAATTTTTAAAAATAATATATTATATTAACAATAATTTTTTCAGCCACCATAATTCTACTGTTATACCAAAACGATTACTTTACAAGTTGATAAAGTAAATAAAAATAAACATGACATAATATTTCTCAAATAATTTTTAAACTTTAAAAAACAAAACAACTGTTTTCTGAAAGGAATTAAGAGATACAAAAACGTACCATTTTTTTGTATTTTTGTTATTTCTGTTCGTAATATGCACATTTTTTGTATATTTACATAACCTTCACAATTTTATAAGTTTTAGATGTATTTTTCGTGTTATATCACAATTCACAGGTATTTAGTTGTTTGCTTAATATATAAGACACAATATATGCGGTTGTATCCGCCGCATACAGCCTTCTGGAGTCACTGAAGGAACCCATTATAGTGCAAACTGACAGTTGACAGCCTCGGTACTCAGCAGTCGCCAGTGCGCCTGCACTCTTTGCAATCACGTCAGCCTGCACCTGTCATATTGTAATATTTCTAAATGCAATCAGAACTACTATCATCTTCAATTAAATAAACAATACACGATAAATATGTTATTTAAGAAATTAATTAAATATTTTGAATAGCTATGGTATACTATTGTATTTAAAGGAGAAACTTTTAAGAAGTGAAGCTAATAAAATTTTAAATCTACACATTTAAAGGTACAAGATCATAATCAAAGTGCTAAAATTGTATTAAAATAATTAAATTGTATTTAATAGTTAACTTATAAATTAAAAGTTTTGATAAAGAGTTTCCTGTATTTTGTACATTCCTTTTCACCGTTTTCCAAACTTGTCAGGCTGACAAATTATAAAGAGTTTGACTGCTTTGTTGCCAAATCTCAATGCACATCACGATCATGTTGGAATTATGTTAAACACATTTTTAATATTTTTTGCAAATCAATTACACTTTTTAAGGGAGAGTTGTATTATTAAGATATAAATATTCAAGTATTGACGCCACATAAGTTATTTAAATACAGCGCTGATGCTGTAAGCAAGGTTATACGTTCAAATGGGTAGGCTATGCTGTGTCCGTCAACTGTGGGGAGCCGCTGGGCTGCTACCAGGCACGTGATACTGAGGCGGACGGCAACACGATCACACCTCACTAAAGCATTCCGGAATGGACTTCTTTATCCCAAATCTCGTTACTTTAAAGTGAGTTAAGTGTAATATAAAAAATTACTTAATCTTTTTTTTTTTGTTTGTTTACGTGACTTAACCAATGTTTCTTCCAGCAGCGCTGCTGATATTAAAGATCTAAAATAATAGAGGAGTCGCGACTCGGAGCCACTCAGAGCAGACCTCTCACAGTACAGTAGCAGTTACTAAAAGCACAAAAAAGCTCGCGGCCAATTGTATGAAAAACTTGTAAGCAAATCCCTCCCACTCTGGTAAGTGTTTCGTTTTTATTAATGCACCATAAAAAGTGCTTTTACTTGAACTTTATAGAAGTAAATAATAATAATAACATTTAATTTAAAGAAAATACATTTAACTAATTGTTTCTTGTACTTGTTATTTTGATATTATGAATTTGTCAAATGAAAGTGTGTAAGCTAATACACCATATTCCAGTTTACTTCTATAATATTTAATTTGATTATTGGTATTTTTTTGATAATTTTACATACATTTTTAATAAGTTAATTATAATAATGATAATATAAAATTATAGTTTATATTATGAATAATATTAGTATTTGTAATATGCTAGAGGTCCCATTGATGTCTAAAACAACTTGTTACTTGTTTAGTTGTGTATATGTCATTCTATACAAAAATGTTTGTAAAATGTATTATAATGTGTACTTATTCTATTTTGCTTAATGTATTTATATTTACATCAATATAAAAATATTGATCTTTACTATTTCTTTTGCTATATAAGATTTAATTTTATCAGTTTTAACAACTGTGTCTGCAATACACCTGTTAAGCATATCAATATAAATTATTGCAGAGATTCAAACCAAGCTAGCATTACAAATTCAATAAAGCAGCCAATTCTGTAGTTCTGCCTCAGCTCTCAAACTCGAGCAAACCTATCGATATACAAGGGCAAGAAATAGTAAAATAGTCACCACTCAGGTGTTAAGGTTTTAATTTGTTTTGATTTTTATATATTTAAAGGACAATTATTGTATATTAATTATATTTATAATTTTTATCATGTGTGCAGGCAGCTTTCGGTAACGCGGCTCGACTCCGGGCGCGCGGCGCCCCGCACGAGCGCGCGTCGCCGCAACGAGGCCTGCTTCGGGGACGCCGCCCCGCCTCGCGCTGCTCGACGACTTCGACTTCGAGGGGAACCTCGCGCTCTTCGACAAGCGCGCGTCTGGAGCAGATGCGCGCCGCGCACCACGCGCGCCCCGACGCGTCGTGCGCGCCGCCGACGAGGCCTCCTTCTTCCGCCACGACGAGAACGTGCTCGGCCTGCCGCCGCCTGCCGCGCCGCCGCGCTCCGCCATCCGCCTCGCCCGCCGAGCTGGCCGGCCCGTCGTCTACAGCGCCGACGACGGCCGCCGCGCGCTCCTCCGCCGCGCCCGCGCTGCGCCGCGACTTCTGGCGCGCTGCGCCGCGTGGGCGCGCTTCGACGCCGCGCGCACGCTGCTGGCGCGCGCCGCCGCCGACGTGGCGCTGCGCCTGGCGGTGGCGTGCGCCGGCTGGAGGCGCGCAACGCGCACCAGGCGCCCGTCGCCGTCGTGCTGGCGGGCCGCCGCCACGGCGCAGGCGCGTGCGGCGTCGCCACCGCGCGCCTGCTGGCCGCGCACGGCGTGCGCGCGCACGTGCTGCTGGCGGGCGGGGAGCGCGGCGACGCGGACGCGGACGGGGCGGAGGCGCTGCGCCGCGAGGTGCGCCTGTTCGAGCTGTGCGGCGAGGCGGGCGAGGCGGGGGAGGCGCGCGTGGCGACGCGGGCGGAGGCGCTGCCGGCGGCGGACGTGGTGGTGGTGGCGCTGTACGACCCGCTGCTGGACGACGCGCAGACGCGCTACGAGACGCCGCTGCAGTGCCCGGGGCGGGCGCGCGCGGCGCTGGTGGCGCTGGAGCCGCCGGGCGGGGGCTGGGCGGGCGTGTGCGCGCGCGCGGCGCTGGTGGCGGGGCTGCCGGCGGCGCTGCCCGCGGCGCTGGGACGGCTGTACCTGGCCAACGTGGCGGCGCCGGCGTCGGTGTTCCGGGAGCTGCGCGTGGCGTACCGCCCGCCCTTCGGCGCGTCGTCCGTGCTGGCGCTCAACTGAGACACTGCACGCTACGCGACACGACGTGTTCTAATTGTACTGCTATTGAACGAATTCGATTGTAAATATTGAAGGATATTTTTTGAAATTGAATTAAATTCTAATTTTACTTTAATTTTGATGGTATGCCCTGATCCCTTCTTCTTTCTTCATTTATTATACGAGTACGCCACGCAAAGAACAGTAAATAAATTTATGTTTTGCATATAGGTAGGTAAGTTTTGTCATAATGCGATAAACAATCGTTAATCTCTGTAAAGTCTGTGAAGAATATAGAAAAAGAAACAACTAAGACATCGATGTCGATTGCATCAAAAAAATCATAATCATTACTGATTATGATTTTTTTTGCATTTATATGCAAAAAAAAATGTATGGGTGTTCTCTATGTAACACCTGATTATATTTTTAATTTATTATCGTATTGGATATTATGGTTTTTAGTTATTATACAATGAAATAGCACCTCGCACATCTATACTAATATTATAATGAGGAAATCTTTGTATTTTTGTATCTTTGTAATGAATAGACTCAAAAACTACTGGACCGATTTTAAAATTTCTTTTACCATTACTTAGAGGGATTCTTCCGAATCCGTATAGGCTATATTTTATCCCGGAAAATAGATAGGATTTTTCGTGGTAGTGAAAATTGTGGAGTAAGTCGACGAAAAAACTGCCGTACGTTAATGATTCTCGCGAACGCTGCCTAAGTGCTTAGAGATGTATGGTTGACTTCTTTAGAAAAGTTGTAGAACTCAATAATGCCTACAAAAACGTCCACGATAGTATAAACCAAACATTTATATTTTAGCCATTATAACCACTTTTCCATAGAATAAAAGTAATTAAAATTATTAGCCTATTTTTATTGATCATATTATCGTCAAATATTAATGCTCATCTAAATAAACTATTTATTGAGCAAGATTGTTTCAATAGCTATAAATTACTTTTTGTTTTATTTCAATCGGACAATCCATTCAAAAGATATTACGAATTTAAAATTGTAATTGGTATTAACGCCTCACGTGGCGCAGAGGCACAAGCGTGCGACTGTAAACGCGACGGGTTGTGGGTTCGAGACACACTCTAGGTAAAGGTCCAATGTAAAATTTAGTATTATCATTTTCTTGGGTTTGGTAACAAGGCAAAGCGCGGTTGTTGAAAGAGAATGGAGTGTCTTAACACTAGGTTCTCTGGTTCCCTCTGCCTACCCCGCTACATGCGGGATACAGAGTGAAGTAGAAAAAAATAATAAATAATATTTAATATACAATTATTTATCACATAAATCCATCAATAAAGTACTTGGTCAAATAAGACCTGAAGCCTGTTCACGTTGGTAAATTTGAAGACCGTATGAAGGTTAAATAAAAAGAACAACAACATTTAAATCCATTTATTTATTTCCAAAAAATACATGGAGTCTCAAAAAGCACGTTTGCAACATGCGTCACACACACATACACACACATTACACATAATTACACATACAAAACACATACACATTACACACAAGTTGATTCACAAAGTATTTGGCTTACGGTACAACGGGGACTCTAAGAGGTCGCACGTACAAATGTACAGTGGGACAAGCACGAAAACTTGCGACAAAGTATTCGTAAGTTAAGTTAACGACTGTTGGCGTAGAGGCACAAGCGTGCGACTGTAAACCGCGACAGGTTGTGGGTTCGATTCCCACTCCAGGAAATGTAGTTTTGTATTTTCTTTTCCTGGGTTTGGTAAGGTAAAGCGCGGCGTTGAGCACGCAATGCATCAACCTAACGGAAAATGGGGAACGGAATTGTTGAAAGAGAACGGAGTGTCTTAACACTAGGTTCTCTGGTTCCCTCTGCCTACCCTGCTATATGCGGGATACAGCGTGAAGTTAAAAAAAAAGTATTCGTATCGTTATCGAAAGCAATTTGTATGGGAAAGCTTTAGTTCCTCTTACGCACGGTAGGGGCGCTTTTCAATTCCCATACAACTTCTTTCGATACGATACCAATACGTTGTCGCAAGTTTTCGTGCTTGGCTTACAGAGGAAATATACCACCTGAGAAACTATAGTATCTGGAATACACATACAATATATTAACTTCTCAATCTAAACCTGCTAACTAAATTTTATATTGTTATGAATGTAACCGACTTCAAAAAATGAGGTTATCAATTCGATTGTATTATTTTTAGAACCAATTTTGGTGACTCTTTTCTTATATAACAGCTAGTGCTTCTGAAATGGTCCCATTTAAGTATAGTTTAGATTTCACTAGTAGTTTTTGAGATATTCGTAATAAATGTACTTTTTAATGTATTTTCTTTTAAGTCGGTTTTGTTTTTGTTAAAATTTTAATTTTAATGTCACTTGAAAGTGAAAAAACATATACAATCGAAAATACAGCAAGTTTAGTTTTCATATTTATAAATTACTCTAAAAAGCATGATGACTAAAATTTTAAAATCCATGTGTTCAAAAGCTCGTGATAGTAAAGACTTCCTCATAAAATATACTCATATTTATTTCCTGCATTCTAATACTTTACTAAATCGAGAAGTTAGCAAGTTTACATAATACCAATAGTTATGTTATGTATAATATATATAAAACACAATTTTATTGCTATAGTAGATATTATTTTTGTTGAAATTACTATAAAAAAGAAAAAAAGAGACATCTATAAGCATTCAACGATACTTTAGTCTACAGTATGTAGACGCCATAACAAAAGTGTATTAAATAATTGATATAATTATACCAATAGAGCAACCACGAAAACCTTCGACAAAGTATTCGTATCGTTATCAAAGCATTTTATATGGGAAAACTTTAGTTCCTCTTACGCACGGTAGGGGCGCTTTTCAATTCCCATACAAATTCTTTCGACGATATCAATATTTTGTCCCAAGTTTTCGTACTTGCCCTACAGTATTCCAGATACTATATGCTTGCAGGGTATCTCTGAAAATATTACAAGTAAAAACTGTAAGTGTTTCTAAAATAAATAGATATATCCAGACAGAGATATATTCCATTGTATTCAAAGTTTAAAGCTGCGGAGGAGTCCGAGTCCGCCAGCGGAGTCCCATCGTTTAGGGCTCCTCCGGACCGCACACACGTTGGTAACATTTGGCATATTACAGTCACTACGTGAGTATTCACTGGTCACATGTAAATGCATAACTGCTAGGAAAATAATTGAAGACATATAAAAAAGTTCATGATTTTTAACTTATTGACTAACATTTGATATTTGCGCGTGTTGTCTGCGTCTCTCTCCTCTCTCTCCTTGCACCCATAGTAATAAATATACAACACTTCGCTCCCGACACCGCACAACAAATTACACTAGTACAATTTGCAAATAATATGCGACACAAACAAATGTTTCTACAGTATTCCGACAAGTGCTTAAAATTATATTTACACGCAACATTCATTTCAATATATTATATAATATGATGAAAAAAGAATACTATATAAATTCCCACAACAACAAAAGCTTTAGGACTACTCTACTATTGACATTGACATATTGAGAATTTCAATTTGAGGTAGGTCAGTACTCAGTACGCGGCTAACAGGGATCACCCGCGAGTTGGGCCAGGGCTTTTTATCGGTAAGCTTCATATTACCGGTTCTCGAATCGGTAAACAGGTATCTTTTATCGGACTTTACGATAAAGTCAATACCGGTATCAAAAAATATTACGGTTCAGGAATAACTATAGTAAGAATACTTTTTGGCTCATATACTTGGTACAAAGTGCCGAATAAGCTGGCGCGAGGGCCTTAATGTGGATGGGGGGCCCTTAATTACATTATCCATAAAAATTTAGACAAGCTCGTGATTTATTTGTATTTTTTTTTTTTAGAAACGGGGCACCCCTATGCGATGTGCTCATAATATGTATGTATGTATATATATATATGTATGTATATATATATATGTATATATATATATATATATATATATACTTAAGGACAACAGATGGCAAGATGGCAGAAGGACCATCTGATGGTAAGTGGTTACCTTCACCCATGGACATCTACAACACCAGAGATGTTGTAGATGTGTTGCCAACCTAGAGGATAATTTTAAATTTAAATTGCTTTAAAAAAAAAATTTAAATTTAATTTGCTGCTATATTGCTATTCCGGCACTATGTACAAGTATATGGTATGAAAACTGCAAGGGCATTTATAATAAATATTGTCAACAATATTTTATTAAGCTTAGTCACATACATGACTATTACATAAAGTTTCTAGAACTTTCCTAGAATTTCAGATTTTTTTGGAACTGGCTATATTTTCTATATAATAAATAAAAGATAGACGTTGTACAAAAATACAATTCCGAACAGACTCTCTCATAACAATAAAACCCACTTATGATTTTGTAAAAGTAGATTTCGATAAAAATACTTATATAAATAATGATTTCTAAATTCCCTTAAATTTTTTATTATAAACGACAAAAGGAACGCTTCGGAACGAATCGGTCCGGGATAAGATTTTTTTTAATTAAATTAAGTAGTAATTTGTGCTACAGTGATAAAATTTTATTTCTTACATTAACGTCTGTCATGGTACAGAGGCACAAGCGTGCGACTGTAAACGCGACAGGTTGTGGGTTTGATTCCCACTCCAGGAAATGTAAAAAGTATAATATACTATTTTCATTTCCTGGGTTTGGTAACAAGGCAGAGCGCGGCATTGTTCCGCCACTCAGCAATATCTCAATTCGGCGGAAAGTTGGGAACGGAGTGTCTTAACACTATGTTCTCAGGTTCCCTCTGCCTACCTTACTATATGCGGGATACAGAGTGAAGTTATATAAAAAAAATATAATAAAGGGGTCCCTTAAGCCTACACTTGGGTCACAAATCACGTTGAATCCATGGATAACTAAATAATTTCTTTCCATACTGGCTAAGTCATTCAGGGGTAATTTTTGACTTATAAATTTCGAGCGTGACAGTTAACCACTGTACTAACGTCACGTTGACAGAAGAGCACACGTAGGAAGTTGTGCGGTAAGAAAATTATTATTATCTATATACATAGGAATAGTTTGCATATAAAAAGGAAGATATGTAAAAAATTTGCATTTCAATCATATTTGTCATTTTTGGTAATTATTTTATGCCTTTGAGGAGTGTCAGTTGACAATTGTAACAAGTGAAACGAAGACATGATGAAAATTAGTTAATCATATCTCAGGAAGATAATCATTTAAAGGGCTAGATTGACGGTTAAAAAAAGGTCTAGATGTGACATTTGACGGATGACAGTTGATAGCTGACAGTTGACAGTTGCGAGCGAGAGTTAGCAACTAATTGGAACTATATATTAATGCTAGACGTAACAAAAGCGTGTTACATTGGAAGCGGCCAAAGGAAGACTTTTTTATATGCAGATCGGAACAAATATAGGACTTAATATAAATGTTCTCTCGGCGTGCGTCTCACATATATACAATACACACGTACACGACGTACAATAAATATCGCAATATAAATAAACTGTAAGCGAATAAATAGCGCGGACACAAAAATACCAGCAGTATATATAAAGCTCACAAAGCTTACACTAAACACGAGACACACGCACACACGCGCACCGACACACGCACACACGCGACGCGCCTGTGTATATGTTACAAAAAATTACATCTCTTATATCAAAGATAGTGAATCCACTGCGATCGTAGAACAGACGGACGCGCGGCGAAGTTGAAAAAATACATTCTGTCAGTGGATATGTAAAAATGACTAATTTTACTAGTTTATAAAAATTCTCTTACTTCAATATAATTTTTAAAAATGTTGTAAATATTTAGTATCATAGAAAACACTCGTCTGTTCCGCGATCAGTGTAAACCGTATAGTTCGGAGCGAGGATGCGTCTCGCCGACATGTCTCGTAGCTCACGCGTCGCGGTCGCGCGGCGGGGCGGGCGGGGCGGGGGGCGCGGGCTCGTCCCGCAGCGCGCAGGGCTCGGGGCGCAGCAGCGCGTGCGCGCGGTCGCGCAGGCGCAGCAGGTCGCGCTGCACGCGCTCGGTGATGGCGCGGCGCGTCTCCTCCTCGGTCGCGTTGGCGCCCCGCAGCGCGTCGAGCAGCGGGCGCAGGCGCACGGGCTCGCCGACGGCCAGCAGCACGGAGTTGCGCGCGCGCAGGCGGTAGGGCTCCGCGTTGGGCAGCACGCGGTCCATGCCCTCGTGCCAGACGGGCAGCACGAGCGGGGCGCGGCCGGCGCGCGCGCTGTCCGCCACGAGGCGCCCGACGCCCCACTTGAAGCGGATGAGCTCCTTGTCGACGTTGACGCGCCCCTCCGGGAAGATGTGCACCCACTCGCCGCGCACCAGACGCTCCACGCAGAAGTCCATCGCCGGCTGACGACCGACCGAACACACGTTAAATAACAAAATAGAAATAAAGAATAATACAAATTGTAAACGAATATAAATAAACTGCTTGTTTATATTATAAATAATATTCATAAGAATTAACAGACCGAACCGAAACAAGAATCGAAAATTTGACACTATATTTCTAGAGTGAGTAAATTCTATATTTATTTAGTTTAAGATGTGGGCACAAAAAGGGATATATTTTTTCTTAGTTTACATATGACATCTCTATCTATCTATATATCTATATACTTGTAGTAATGTAATAGTAATCCACATAATATTACTTATTAATACGTATAAAGCAATCCAAAGTATATTTTATAATTAGATGTGATTGAGAACCCTCACTCAAACTACATAACATACCTACATAGCTACACATAAAAACGATAACATTATAATTGCGATTTCTATTCGATTGAACAACGATACACTTGTACACTTGTCACTACATGCATTATTCATTACGCTTGTGCGCGTGTCTCCTTCGCGCAGGTATGCGGAGGAGGTAACAACAAACATGCTACAGTTATGCGTTGTTTTTTGTATCTATATATGTGATAAATACATCTCTGTTGTTAGTACGTGGGTGTGCGTGCGAGGGCGTACGAACAGAGAGTGTGAGGGGGAGAGTGGCTAGTATAAAGGGCAAGGGTGGTTATTGGAAGGTGGAGGGCTGGTGGTAAGTAGTATATATATATATATGACTGCAAATGATATTAGTTGTGGTTTTGATTCCCTCTCGAAATAATGTTTATATTTAAATTATTTTTATTCCGCCGCTCTGTAATATCAGCGGGGTGTAGATTTCCGTCATTTAATACACGGCAAGCAGAGAAAAGAGAGTCGTGACACTAGGTCCTCTCTGACTACCCCGTCATGCGAGATAAAGCGTGAAGTTAAAAATAATATTTAAAAAGTAGCGATCATATTAAAAATAATTTATTCTTACATATTATTTGTCGATCAGTTTACAAAGTTATCCATAAATTTTAGATCGAAACTTGTAAGCATAGACAAACATTGAGTTTAAAGTGACGGGTAGGTACCTGATAGACCCCTGCGCCGCGCACTACGGGTACACACTTGCCGAGCGCGAAGAAGGCGGAATGCAGCGCGTTGGTGAAGCAGATGTCGTGCGCCGCCAGCGACCAGCGCATGCGACCGCCGCGCACCAGCGTGCTCGTGTCCAGCACGCCTGCAATATAAATGAGTAGATACTTTTTAGCATTGCATGGACTCAACATGGGCAGCCGGCCCACCGCGTTGTAAGGAGAGGAGCTTGAGACAGTGCCTGGGACCTGCGGCCGAAGTGTAAACTTAAGGAGCCCCTTTAATATGCTTGACCGCTCGCTCCCACTTTCCAAGCTCCTATCTGTACCTAATCATATTTGAAATAACCAACTGAGGCCGTCTTAAAAATATATGCTAGATAAGAACCGATGACAGTTCCAGGCAGGCTGAGATCTTTTAGTAGATTATAGAGATTTCCCTGTTATCCCTTTACTTTTGCCGTATTGTTTTTATTTTAAAAGTAACTTATTTTTACATTCGAAATAAAATCAATTTTTATGACATTTTAGCCATAAATCATTAATATTTATTACCTTAACCTTTGCAAATGCGAAGAGATAAGAAAGGATTTCCAAAAATAATAACTCCTGGAGTAGTTATATATTTGGGAAGTGTATACGCAACGGTTGAGGAGTCGATTCTCCTTTAGAGGATTAAGTTTTAAAAATATTTATATTTTCCTATTTTACTCTCCTCGTAAATAAATTGCAACGTTTGAATTCGCCACCCAACACTCAACACCTCTAAAATTAAAAAAAATGGTGTACGAACTATCTAACAAATTCTCCCTGATTTTTCTACAATATGGACAGTACAGAAGATAGTAGAATATTATTAGATGTCCTTTCTGCTTACACACAATGTAGGATAAAGCGTGAATACTATGATATATAACATAAATAATAGTTGGTAACAAGGCAAAGCACGGCGTTGAGTTCCGCCACTCAACACGCAATGCCTCAATCTGGCGGAAAGTGGGGAACGGATTTGTTGAAAGAGAACGGAGTGTCTTAGCACTAGTTCCCTCTGCCTACCCTGCTATATGCGGGATACAGCGTGAAGTTAAAAAAAAATAGTTGTTTAAGTTTATATTCTCTATTTTAAGACTCAAATAGTAAAGATCGTATTGACTTCAATAAAATTACAAAGAGATCAACTTCTGTCCATTTCTATCACCAGGTTGACAAGTTACGTAAAAGTCAGACAGTTAAATTAGATACAATTGTGTTGAAAGCGGGAGCAGATGTCGGGACTCGGGACGGTATACATCTTTTTATTTTTAAAGAAACTGTTTTCATTGAAATAAGTATAAAACATTAAGGAACGTGTTGAATTTACTTATAAGTGTCCCCATTGACGCGTTAATAACGCGTCCTAGCAACGTATGTATATGTCACTTTATATAAACATGATATTTGATGAATGTCAAACCTTGGTAGTGTGTGTAACATTTATTTTATTAATTTTAGATATTTAAAAAGATACTATCATTCTGGACTCCTTCGCTATAAAAACTTCACTTTTTGGTTCGCGTATTAATATGTAGATGTTAACTTTGAAGGCATCTTTAACAAGTAACCGAGCCCTTACCTATCTATCACATCTACATTAAATATACAATTAAGATTTATATAATAATGTTTTATATGAATAATTGCTAAAATAAGGCCATTGTGGCGCAGTGGAGGATTTAATTGTAAACTAAAACAAGTGGTAGTGGATTCGATTCTCACTCGGGAGAATGATTATATTTAAATTATTTCCAATTCACCCTTTCTAGTTGCCATAGCACGGCGTTGACTAGAATGCAGATATGCATTGTACTAACTTAGAAACACAGTTTTAAAATGTTGTAGTAATTAAACCTCCATATATAAAGACGCAAATAAACAAGTTTACAATTACGTTGAATAAATCATATTAGCTGTAGAAGTATGTAGTAGGTAGTAGGTGACAAGTGTAGTTAATGAGTGTCAGAGGTGTGTACAGTGTGACGTCACGTGATGACGTACGTACTCGGGCGCGGGCACCTCGCCGTGACCGAGTCCACTTACATACATATAAGTATGAATTTATTTTCCTATTCTATTACTTAATAATATTCAATTGTTAACTTTTTAACCACTTTTATTTTTTAAGAAATACGTGAAAGTGCATTAAAAAGAAATATGCAATCTTTTATATGGTTTTTTTTAACTTCACCCTGTATCCCGCATATAGCAGGGTAGGCAGAGGGAACCTGAGAACCTAGTGTTAATACACTCCGTTCTCTTTCAACAAATCCGTTCCCCACTTTCCTCCAGATTGAGGCATTGCGTGTTGAGTGGCGGAACTCAACGCCGCCTTTGCCTTGTTAAACCAGAAAATGAAAATACTTCATTTCCTGGAGTAAGGGAATCGACCCAACCTATCACTTTACAGTCACTGCATTTGGCCTCTGCGCCACGACAGGCTTTTATATGGTACATTTAAAAAAGGTAATTATTACAGAGATTTGCATTATTATCTGATATTCTAAAATTGGTATAAAAAACGAACATCTAAATTACCCTTATAACATGTACTATTTTCGTGCAATGGGTAGGTATTACCGACTCTACCAAATTTATCGATTTTGACTAAATTAGCTATTTACGTAAATAATAAAAAATATGTGCACATTGAAAACAGGTTCTGTTTGATTTAAATGAAATTAGTTTTATAGTAATTATTTTGTTCACGCCCTCCACAGCTTAATATAAGCTACAAAACCTAAGTCAAGACACTCCGTTGTGTGCTTTCCTCTTGATGTAGAGATGACACTGATTAACTAGCGTAACTCAGCGCAAATGCTTTGTCTTACAAAAACGGAGAAAAGAAAATAATTTAAATATATATTTTTACCTTCACGCTGTAATCCACGCATATAGCACTTGGGGTATGCAGAGGAACCTGATAACCTAATCTTAGACCTCCGTTCCTCACTTTCCGCTAAATTGGGGCCTTGAGAGTGTCGAGGCGGGAGCTGCTAACGCTGCGCTTTGCCTTGTTATAAAAACCCAAGGAAATTAAAATACTAAACTTTTACATTTTTCACCGGAGTGGGAAAATCTTTTACCTGTCGCGTTTACAATTCACGGAGGTGAGAATCGAACTCACATTCATCGCCTTTAAATTAAACGCTGTCCCATTTCACCACGATGACGTTTGAAACGGTGAGTGCAGAAACAACGTAAGTCACAAAAATGCAAAAAATCTTTAACTGGCTTAGAAAGGAAAAATCCTCCTGCAAAATTTAAATACGGACTTACGTTATTTCTGCGCTCCACCGATTTAATTGAGGTAATAATAAAAACATCAGTGAAGAGAAGCAAAACATTCTAATAACGAGAGATTGTGTCTTTGTTGTTTATATTTCATATACTAAGTAGCGCTTTTAGTATCTATTATCTATCCGCTAGTCAGTGAGCCATGAAGTCTTATCAGTCAATATACTTCACGTGTGACGAAAAGGCAACTCAACTGATAATGAACTTTGCTCACCTTACTCAAAAGATGATGCACTCCTGCGACGTCATGTGACAGGAAGTACCATCATATTACTTGTGTGCATTTTGACTTTTAAGTATTGTTATTGGCAATTGTTGAAGGACTTAAGGGAAGTCGGGATTGGTTGCCAATTCATTCAGCAAAACAGATAGCATTTTTTTTATACCTTGGCTATATTAAGAAATAGGAAGACGTTGAGTTAAGTTCTACATCTATGTCTTAAATTCTGGTGAAATGTGAGTGGTGGCTTTTTGACACCGAGTTATTTCCTGACTACCCTGCATTCTAAGACAAGTGTAAAACTGCATCTCTTTTTTGTTTAATGAGACATCAGTCCAGAGTCAAATAGGGCACAGCTCAACTTCGGCTTGCCGCATTTAACCCTTCAAAAATAGATTAAATACTGGCCATGAAACATATGTATATATATATATGCATACATATATATATATATATATATATATATATATATATATATATATATATATATATATATATATATACCTAACTCTTTATATATATATATATATATATATATAGCGGCGTATATGGATATGAAACAATACTTCTCTAAACTTTTGCACCAAAATGTATTAAGTGTTAATAATATAAATATGTAATTTTTGTATAAATCACAAAAAATTACATACCGTCATCATTTAGTTTTTTTAGCTTCACGCTTTTTTCCAAAGTGCAGGATATCTATTGACAACATAGTGTCGAGATATCGTTGTGTTCTGCACTGTTCGCCATCAAAATCAAGATGTCGCATGTTGAGTGGCGGAACTCAACGCCGCACTTTAGTCTTATCAGAGCAAGAAAATGTAAATAATTGAATTATAACAATTCGTCCAAGTGGGAACTGAAATCACAACCAGTCTCTTTAACAGTCCGACATTGTGTCACGAAAGCAGGTAAAATATTATTTTTATACAAGCAAAATATAATTTAAAGCATTCTTGTACTAAATATTACAGGCATTACAACGTATATTACAAAAATAGCGGAACTTCATAGGCCGAGGTGTCGCCGCGCCAGCCGAGGCCTCACGCATACATTTCCGCGGCCCTGACGTCTGGCTCGCACTCAACTATTGGGACACGCGCCTTAAACTTGTCAATTAAACGACTAACCATTAACCGTCATTTGCTATATCGATAGCTATTATTATGCCTAGGGCGGAATTATAACTAGTGGCCCCGTTGAAGTGAAAGTGAAAAAAAAAAATAGCATTCTGCAGAAAAGGATCTCTATATAAACTATAAGTGTACCAAATTTTATGCTCCTCAGTCCGATAAAAAGGGGTACAATGTTTTTCCTTCACGTAGATTTTCTAAAATTAATATAGGGAAATTAAGGCCATCGTCGCGCAGTTAGCGTAAACGTGATTGGTTGTAAGTTCGATTCCCACTCGGGGGCAAAATTATATTTAAAATATTATCATTCCTCCACTCTGAAGAGATAAAGCGCAGCGTTGAGTTTCGCGATTGAACAAGCAATGTCGGATTCAGTTTGAGATTTAGAGTAAAGGATGGAGTGTCTTGATAGAAGGTTCTCTTTGAATATCATGATATAGGAAAAAGACGCAGGAAAAAAATAATCGTTTCATACTGAACATGTAAAAAATTACTGAAACTCCTTATCATAGATCTTGAAGCCAACACTTTTAAATAATTCTTTTGTTCAAGACTTCCTTCGAATATGTTTTGCAAATGTGAGAGTGAACATGTTAAATTTACATGTTATTATTAAGGTCAAGTGTATTTAAAGATTATGTACGAATAATTATAATTTTAAACATTTAAAAAACAATTATAATAAGTAAACATTGAAAATATTTTTGCTTCTGCATGTTTAATTGTAATTCATAATTATACAATAATAAATTTAACGTCTGTCGTGGCGCAGAGGCACAAGCGTGCGACTGTAAATGCGACAGGTTGTGGGTTCACACTCCAGGAAATGGACTTATTCATTTCCTGGGTTTGGTAACGAGGCAAAGCGCGGCGTTGAGTTCCACCACTCAGCACGCAATGCCTCAATACGGCGGAAAGTTGGGAACGGAGTGTCTTAACACTAGGTTTTCTCTGCCTACCCCGCTATATGCGGGATACAGCGTGAAGCTATGTATGTATGTAGTTATACATTAATTATGGGTAATCTACTTAAAATTATATTTAAATCGATATTACATTACCATTGACAATAATAATATATAAAATATATTTTTAATGTATGTTAAAATGTTTCCAGCTTTATAAAGTACCGGAAGCAATAAAGCGTTTCCGTTTATATTTTGTACGTACGATATGGTTAAGTAAAGAGGACCAGTCAGGCAGGCAATATGAGGGAAGGACAGTTATATGAGGACAGTTGTATGAGTATAATTTTTTTAAAGTAGCTTCATGCTTTATCCTGCATAGCTAGTCTTGGCAAGTTAGAGGTTACATCTCAGAATGAGAGATTGTCATTTTAAAACTTTATTTTGACACCTTAATCTACTTATCGTAGGGTGTTCACAAAACAGAAAGTCCAAAGTCAAAAGTCAAAAAATTGATTCTATTTATTATAAATATATTTTTTTTTTAAGTTCACGCTGTATCCCGTATATAGCGGGATAGGCAGAGGGAACTAGAGAACCTAGTGTTAAGACACTCCGTTCTCTTTCAACATTTCCGTTCCCCACTTTCACTTTCCCACTCCAGGAAATGTAGAATTTAGTATTTTCATTTCTTGGGTTTGGTAACAAGGCAAAGCGCGGCGTTGAGTTCCGCCACTCAACACGCAATGCCTCAATTCAGCGAAAACTAGGAAACGAAATTGTTGAAAGAGAATGGAGTGTCTTAACAATAGGTTCTCTCTGTCTACCCTGCTATATGCGGGATACAGCGTGAAGTTAAAAAAAAAAAAAAAAAAATGAGTCCAGTCGTGGCACAGAGGCACAAGCGTGCGAGCTATAGTAAACGACAGGTTGTTATATTAATATTTATTATTTTAATTTCCTCGCTCTAGTAACAAGGCAAATCGCGGCGTTGAGTTCCGCCACTTAGCAGGCAATGCCTCAATTCCGCGAAAAGTGGGGACAGAATATGTTAATAGAACGGAGTGTCTTAACACTAGGTTCTCAGGTTTCTTCTGCCTACCCTGCTATGTGTGGGATTTGCAAAAGGACCGCCGCCCGACTTAGCGCTCGTCAACAATGCACCGCTTAATGTTCGTTAGAGCGAGCACTTCAAGTGATTACTTTCGGCTCAATCAATCGGAGCCGGTCGAGTGTCGGCCTCACTTGGCAGATGCGGGCAAAGCGGATCACGATTACTTAAACTTATTGTCCTATATACATATATCTATTTAAAGTGAACATTTTCTGTTTTGTGTTGATTTTTTAATATCATTTTCTAAATAATGGAGTGTTTTAAGAATAGGTTGTCTATATTTCGATCTTAAATTAATGATAAATTCTAATAAGACTATAAGCAACAATATACAACTTATGGCTACGTGGTTAGCGCGCTTGGATAGTTACCAAAAGGCGCGGGTTCGAGTCCTGTTACGTTATCTCTATTTATAAGCGCTACGAAATTTAGATGACGAATATGAAGAGTAAGACGAATTCGAAGACAAAAAATCAACTATCTGTTACAATTTTATTAAAACTCAATTATCTAGATTGACGTCAGTAGCTATTTTTATAAAAAGTTCAACATAATCTCTTAAATGTTTTCCTTTGTAATGTTTCTGTATGTATACGGTGTACTGGTGACTCACCCCAGAGGCCGGGATCATCGAAGCACGAGTGGTGGTTGGATACGGTGAGGAGCGGAACGTCGGGCGGCCGCTGCACCGCGCGCACCAGCGCCTCGCGGTTGTACACCGTCGTCTTGTTCAGGAACACTGCAAGCAACAATCTCTTTACACTCCACTCTCCGACATAATATATTAAAATGAGAGAACCCAAGAAAGCTTTAGAAATCTAACCTTAGAAAGCCGCGCAGTATGACAGCGTATGACTGTAAGCGCGATTTGTTGTAGATTCGATTCCTAATACACAACGATTATATCTAAATTATTTTTATATGCATTTATTTTCTCGCTTTGGTAACAAGGCAAAGCGCAGCGTTGAGTTCCGCCACTCAGCACGCATTACCTCAATTAGGCGGAAAGTGGGGACCAGAAATGTTAAAAGAGAACGAAGTGTCTTAACACTAGGTTCTCTGGTTCTCTCTATCTACCTTGCTATGTGCGGGTTACAGCGTGAAGGTACAAGCTATAATATATATCTCCGCAACAGTGAGACAAAGCGCGGCGTTATGTATCGCTATTTAAGACGTAATATCTCCATTTCAGGCGGAAAGTGTTCGGAGTGTCTTAACAATAGGTTCTCTCTGTTCATTTGTTTTTTTAACAAAGTCTAGAAATAAGAAATGCAACTTCGTAATATGAGATGTAAACAAACAACTGTCATATGTGCATACATACATGACAAATAGAATAGAACAAACAAAACAAATAAATCATTCTTTAGTCTTGTATGTAAAAACAATCTTAACTGGAAATTACCATCTTCAACATATGATGAATATTTATTAAAACTACTGTCTCCGTAAATGCGTTAATAACGCATTGCGTAGTGACGTATATGTAGGCTTACCATAATTACGAAGACCGGGACCGGGAATTACCAAGCCGGGACGCAGAATAGTAAGAGGCTCATTTTCATTTTGCTTTTCGGTTAATTTCTTTTTCATATTTGATATGCAATCAAAATTATTTTGAATTGAAAACGTATTAATATATGTAAATATATTTTTTATTAAAAAGAAAAAGAGACGATTGGTTGTCGGTGCTGTTCAACTTTGACCGGGACGCCGGGACAGAGATCTCAAACCGGGACGTATGGTAAGCCTACGTATATGTCCCTTTATATAAAAATGGATGTCAAACTATGGTAGTGCGTGTAATATTTATTTTATCATTTAATATATTATTATGCATTATTTTTTAAAAATATAATCATTCTGCACTGCTTTGTTATATAAACAATAAGTGTGCCGAGTTTCATGCTCCTCCGTCCGCGTAATTTTTGTAAAAAGGGTTCCAAAGTTTTTTCCTTCACGTCTTTATATATAGATAGTGATTTATATGGGAAAAGTCATTTGTTTATTTTTCTTTTATAAATAACAAATGACGTACACAAATACATGACATGGCAAGAAATTATAACTTACAAAACAACATTGTTTTTATTAAGTTTAAAAATTATTAATTTTTTTTAATTTTGATTTGAGCAAAAAATATCACCTGCGACAATTAGGACATTTTAAATTTTATTGAACTTAGAACTCATTTATTTACAAATTGAACTGAGAAACAATAAAGTCTTTGAATGTCTTAATTTTTGAAAACTATTTTAACCAGATTAGTTTTTTAGTATTCAAAAACAAAATTTATTACATTGTGGTAATACATAATTAATTATATAGTTTTTTTTTTTAATTAGAATCATATTTATATCTGCATAGACAAATAAGGCATTTATT
>JAKGSA010001337.1:0-25466 GCA_033558755.1 Philaethria dido
ATTTTCGTTTTACGCTGTCGTATGTTATATAAATTTAAATACGAAATTATTAATAGCCTACTTATATACTGAATAATAAAATATTAAATAGCGTCATTAATATTTTAAATAAAAACAAAGAGAATGTAGAATATATTTTAAAGCGTGTTTGAGGAAATATTAAATAAAATATTTTGGATATAATGTATAAAACTCGATATTTTGTAATAAGTTTCTAAATCGATATTAGACAGTTCAGTTTTATTTAGAACCCAGTGTCAAATACTCTGTATATCGCTCTCCAAATTCGAGACACTGCATGTTAAGTGGCGGAACTTAACCCCGCGTCTTGTTCTGTCAGAGCGAGTGCAGAGAGAGAAATGAACAGTCAGACATCTACTTCGTTTAAAAAAAGGCATTTGAAATGGACATAAATTAATTTAAGGAAAGTAGACGTAAAAATGTTTTTATAAAAAATATTACAACATTATTCCTAATGTATTCATGATTATTAGTATTCTAAATTTCTCTAATAACCATATTCATCTAAATTATGTTCCAGTCACAGCAATTTGTCACAATTTGCACAAATTTTATGTTTTTACCTCTCAGTATAGTAAGTAAATATTTATTAATGGCGTTGCGTGAATCATCAGAAATACGAAATTACACTTTTTCCTTTTGGATGGCTTGTTTTTTGTCCCTAAAGATCTATTGTGTGCGAATATTATTTAAGGTTCACGATGCGTTACTCATAAAGTAGTCAACAAGAATAAATTCATTTCGAAATATGATGTCCATCGTAGTACGGTGAGGCAGCTTCAGACTGTAGTCGGAAAGTAGGGAACGGAGTATCTTAAAACTAGGTTCTCCCTGCCTACCCTGCTATATGCGGGATACAGCGTGAAGCTATGTATGTATAAATAATAATATAATTTGTAATTTCTTTCAAACCTTTCTATGAAGCTACTAAATCTATACTAATATATAAAGCTGAAGAGTTTGTTTGTTTGTTTGTTTGTTTGTTTGTTTGTTTGTTTGTTTGTTTGTTTGAACCCGCTAATCTCAGGAACTACTGGTTCGAATTGGAAAATACTTTTTGTGTTGAATAGACTTTTTATCGAGGAAGGCTTTAGGCTATATAACATCACGCTGCAACTATTAGGAGCAAAGAAATAATGGAAAATGTGGAAAAAACGGGGAAAATTATTCATCCTTGAGGGCTTCCGTTGCGTGCGCTGCGAAAACGGTTCAAAATACCAATAATATATGTATGAAATAATTATTCCTCTTGAAATGATTTAAAAAAATGTCTGCGTTAGAATATGCCTATCTTTTAAGATTAACGCACTAGGACCGTTTATATGGTAATCAAATTTGGTCGAAATTAGTGCATTATTTGTTAAGAATTGTATCAACGTAATAATATTAATCTTTATCCAAATAAATGTGTTGTTGATTAAGAGTATTTAATTGTGAACAAAATTGTCTTTGACATCACTTAATGTCAATGAACATCTTAGAAGATATTACAATTTTAATATAATATAAATCGCTTACGTTTCTGAGTGACTGACAGACTACGTACAGGCGTCTACTGGACGAGAGTTTCTTGAAATTTCTCTGAAACGAGGGGTTTTAACTTTTATACTCTACGCGGGCGAGTTGAGCCATCGTAGCATTCTGCTCCTTGCAAACGAAGTTGCGGGATACAGCTAGTGATAAATAAAATTTTACAAAACAACATTTTTATTTCATTTTGTTATACCATAAAAAATATCTGATATGTACTAAAATGAACATTGAAATAAATGGACGTACGTACGTGAACGTATGATAAAAAATAAAACTTTTTCCGATTATCCTTACAGACACACAGACAGACACAGACATGCTTACAAAAAATGTTTGAAGGTTTGTTATACTAAAGTGTACAAACGAAATTGTTTGCGAACACGTATAATTTCGTACAAATAAGTTTGGCTACAATTCAAATAACGGAAATACAGTCGCAAACTATAACATTTCATTTGCATCGTTCATATCTTTTATGAACATATCCTATTTTTAGAAAAACAATCTATGTTTTCATAGTATTTGTTTTTGTATAGCATATAAGTTTCGTTCTATTATATAAAAACGTTGTAAAAAGTATTTTTTTTGTATTCTAGTGTTAGCGGTTACACGTGACGATTGACACAATTAATCGCGATTGGATAAGCCTTATTGTGAACGCGGCGGTCGTAGGTTCGACACCTAGGAATATTTATATTTAAATTATTTTGATTTTTCCCGCTCTGGAGAGACAAACTGCGGCACTGAGATCCGCCAATATATTAATATTATAATAACACCAACTTCGCTTTGCGTACTCGGCTGTTTAACGCTTAAAAACAAATATGATATATATGTAATCTATTTTATCGATTAAGCGACCAAATAAAAATAATTATCCAACTAACTAATGTTTTCGAATCCATTTTATTGCAAGAAAAGTTCATGATAGAAAAATATTAAATTAGGCTTTATAATAAAAGCTAAATATTGTTTTTCATAGCTTCACGCTGTATCCCGCATATATCAGGGTAGGCAGAGGGAACCTAGTGTTAAGACACTCCGTTCCCCTATTTCCGCCGAACCGAGGCATTGCGTGCTGAGTGGCTGAACTCAACGCCCCGCTTTGCCTTGTTACCAAACCCAGGAAATGAAAAATCCCATTTCCTGGAGTGGGAATCGAACCCACAACCTGTCGCGCTTACAGTCACACGCTTGTGCCTCTGCGCCACTACAGGCGTTTTTCTTTTCATTTAATTTAAGTACTAATTAATATTTTCTATGAATTAAGATATTGGCCTATTAATAAGCATTTATATCCATAAATGCTTCTTTACTTTATGTAATATTATACATGTGTGTAATAAAGTTTTCGTAGTGTAATAGAATCCATATATTTTTATTTTACACGTAGGAATAAACTTGAGATTCTATAAAATTTCAGTGTAAACCATAGAATCCCTGTATTAGAGAGAAGTGCAATCTTACAAGGCTTCTGAAATATTGGAAATATAAAAGGGTATTGTGTGTCTTCATACAAACAACTTATAATAATGTAATTTTCATTTCTTTGTTCGATACTTTCACAATGAAACAGTATATAAAATACAAATTGTACTGCATATAAGAGCGACTGACTGTAAACGCCCTTGGTTGCGAGTTCGATTCCCACTTGGCAAAATAATTATTAACTATAATCATGATTATTAAATATAATAATTTCATTTCTTTGCTTAGGCAAGACAAAGCGCGGCATTGAGTTCCACCACATGACATGCAAATGTCAAGAATTTGGGCGAAAAGTGGCGAACAGAGTGTCTCGAAGTCTCTCGATATGTGTTTCATAGAATTTTGTTATCAGGTTCCCTCACTTAATATTTTATTGATTCCTTAAGAAGTACTTTGTAATGTCTGTTAAAAACTATGACTATAGCCGATATCAGTTAGTCTCTGTATGACGCAATTAAGCGATAAAAATATTGTAGAATAATTTATTATTTTAAAATATATACAATACTGTTGGCTGAAAATTTTTGGCCGCTCTTTGTCACTTAAAGCTCTAGGTTAAGAGTACTCGTCTATTCTTACAAACCGGGCTGAAAATTTATTTTAAATTTTATATAAAGACATGATTATGTAAAGTGCTATTTTTTCTTTATCGTTTACTTTTAATACTATAGTAAGTAAATGATTGAAATAAACATCAATTTGTATGCTTTGATGTATATATGTATCTACAAATTTAAATATTAAAAAAACTAAAAATATAATTATTTTTCAATTTTAGACATTCTAAAATTGATCTATGATAAAATTGTGTAAATAAGTGTATACTTATAAATATCCATATCCACACAAATTAAATTAATTATTAGCATATGATATATTTAAATACCATTATATAACTCAGGTGCTTTATACTACATACATGTTTCAGTACACAGGAAAAGTAGAGGTAATGTGACGGAAGGAAAGCACGAGTACAAAGTTTTAACGGTTAAAATGAGAATGTGCGAAAATTTTATGGTCTCTGAGCAAAGATCTGAATGTATAACATGTCTAAAGTAAAAGCTTGTTTTGTTTGAAATTATGATAAGCATACATTCATATTATGGTTTGTTTCTTGCAGAATAAACGATTTTCCTAATAACGAGTACTTTTCGATATAAGAGGTACTTGTAAAATATGTTGTAGTGGTTCTGTTTTTTAATACGTACTGTGAATATTTCCAAAATAGGATAACTTCCTTTTTTCGAAATGCATATTTCTGCGAATTTTTACATGTTTGATGATATTTAGAAGGTTTTTATGCTCATTATATTATATATATGCTTAAAGGTATTAATTTATATAAATTTGTATATTTATCAAGGGGACCAGTAAATTCTGTTTATAAAGCATTTATGGAAAATATTAATTGGGTTGGTTAATTATTGTAAAAAGAAACTGCACAAATTGGTTTTAATCTATTATTAGCAACATGAAAAGTAAACATCAAAGTTAATGGTGAGGTGGCCTTAATAGTTACTTGCCTAAAGTAGGTACATCACTTCAGAATGACATACTATAATAAAATTACATTGTGTGCGCTGAAAACTGTAGCTAACAATCGTCTCATAAATGAAGCGTTGGTTAACAATGATAATTAAAATTGGCTTAACTCTCAGCTTTAAATTGAAAACTTGTACGAAGTTATTACGCCAAGTTAAACATGTCCGCGTTGTTAATGCCACGAGATTATGTTACTTTGAGAGGAAGGATTTCGCCGCATTCGTTTAACGTCGCTTAAAAATTATTCCACGTATCACGATATTTTATTATATAAAACTTTTCTCTGCTTAATTGTTTTTAGCGTTGTGCGAATGAAATGAAATTAAAGTTGTTTTTAAATATAAAAATATATATCTTATTAAAATAGGAAATTACACATGTCCTTATTTTTTTGTTTTAGTAAACCGATTATAATTTATTATAGTAAACGCCTTTCGCGGCGCAGACACGACAGGTTATGGGTTCGATTCCCACTCCAGGGTTTGGTAACAAGGAAAAGCACGGTGTTAATTTCCGCCACTCCGCACGCAATACCTCAAGTGAGGAACGGAATGTCTTAACACTAGGTTCTTAGGTCCCTCTGCCTACGCTAAGCTATAGTTGTGTTTATATGTGTACATATAATTATAGACTCTTTCATGTGTTTAAGTAATTAACATGTAAATATTCAAATTGACAAATAAACTTTTCTCTTACCTAACAAATGAATTACGTACACTTTCACTAGCTTCAACAAATTATTAGAAGCGTAAAAGGAAATATTGAAGAGAAAAAGCATATGATGTTTCCAAAAAGGCGGACAGATTTCGAGATTGAGTGATAGTGTGGACATTACGGGCAGCCATTAGACCGCCTCTGCTCTACTATGATACTACCAATAATGATTTTACTTTAAATGTCACTATTTTTGTTGATTAATTTTATATGTTTTTTCTTAGCTTCGCGCTTAATCTTACATATCAGGGTAGACAGAGAATCTCATTCATCCCGTTCAAATTTGTTGTTGTTGTTTGCGGAGCTCAACGCCGCATTATGTCTTCTTAGAGATGAAAATCAAAATAACGGAAATATAATATTTCCACGATTGGGGGATTGTTCGATTGAACCTACACACATTGAGTTTACAGTCAGACGCTGTGTCACTGCCACGATCTTTGTGTATATATAAATTTATTCTAAAAAATAAGAAAATGCTATGATCATATAGTAAAATTTTGGCCGTAGGGAAAAAGAGAAGAAGATATTTTCTTTTTATTAGTAAGCTATGGAAACTGCATTTATTTGTAGTGTTCTATTATGTAATGCTCATATGTAATTAAAAAAATCTGAAAATAACTCTGAATAAATTTTTTAAAATATAGAGATAAGATTTTTTCTAATAAAAAATGTAAAGATAAATAATACAAGTATTAAAGAAATGCACTACGATGCATTCAATTTTATTCTTTTACTCTTTCGTAGATTGCGTAGATTTTTTTGTAAGGAGTTGAAATTTTTCCCTTTATTTATTAATATAAAATATTAAGTTTATTTCAAAAAGACTCGCTATGTAAGTTTACGTTGTATTTTCTTTGTGAAATACTTATTTATTTATCCGTAGTGTTAGATTTGGAGATCCAGCACGCTACGTTCCTGTCGAAGCAAGCTTATAAAAGTGGGACGGCTCTAAATAAAAATATAGTATGTTGCAAAATAATAAAAGCTAAGTTAAAATATTTATTTTTGTAAGCAATATATAGTTAATCTTTTCAATTTTTACTTACTGACCATTCTAACATTGTTCACTGGATACTTGATTTTAACGCTACACTGCACTTTACCGGAGAGACATAATAAATATATGTTTAAAATATTCTTTCGACTAGATTTTTGTTTTTTTAACTTCACACTGTATCCCGCATATAGCAGGGTAGGCAGAAGGAACCTGAGAACCTAGTGTTAAGACACTCCGTTCTCTTACCACAATTCCGTTCCCAACTTTCCGCCGATTTGAGGCATTGCGTGCTGAGTGGCGTAACTCAACGCCGCGCTTTGCCTTGTTACCAAACCCAGGAAATGAAAATTCCATTTCCTGGAGTGGGAATCAAACACACAACCTGTCGCGCTTACAGTAGCGCGCTTGTGCCTCTGCGCCACGACAGGCGTTCGACTAGAATTTAAGCCCATAATCAATCATTACGTACCAAATGTGCCACGATGACTTATTTCGCACAATACTATAGTAATCTTTTTAGAATTAAATTGTATTTATTGAGAAATTCTCAAGACATTTCCGCGCTGACGCTCAAGGTATGTTCGAACAAAGCCTTGTGTTGTATGCCAGTGGCTCTCAAAGGGTCTATTTACTCAGAGTGAATCACGGTAGTGACATTGACGGATAGTGTTTGGAGATACGAATACTTGGCATGTAAACAAAGGTTATTTATATACAAAGTTTTCTAGGATTTTATCACGAACCTAAACAGTTATAAACTTGTTTTAATGGTCTCGAAAGTTATATGCGAGTAGTTTGCGTCTAATGCTCTAGTTTCTTTTGAAATACATTTTGTGTATTCATTTATATACCTACTATATCGTAATTACATTACAATTAATTAAGGTTAGTATTAAGTATACATCTAAATTATTATTTTTGATATAAAAAAATAGTTTCACGATTTTAGGGCTCACGGATGAAAACCTAATGTTAAGACACTCCATTCCTCACTTTGTAGGTATTACGTGTTGAGTGGCTAAACTCAACGTAGTGCATTGCTATTAAACGAACCATCTTGTTTACAGTTGTCTTTGTACTGCGTTGCGATGGTCACAAAACCATGAGTTTATTAAGCACTTATTATATGAAGTATTATAACTTACAATATTTTTTAAAATTGTCATATAAAAAAAATATGTTACAATATAGCTTTGTTGAAACTGAATTAGGGAGAAAAATATAATATATTAAATTCATTTAGATTCATAGTAAATTTCAATCTACTTTTAATACTATAAACATCAAATAGAATAAAAAATTCACCTGCTATTTTTCTCATTCATTTTATTTTAAAACAAAAATTTTCCTTAACAGCTTTTAGCAAAGCTGGGATTTTAATAAATGTCGTATTACTTCAAAAAATGATGTCTAAAATATGACAGAAACGCTCGTCTGTTTATTATTTAGCGGCATTGAATGTGACGTGATGTAACCGCAGTGTTTCTGGCTGTGTTCCATGAAATCTATCCTGAAATTACACTTTGCTTTCTGTTGTGGTGGTATTATAACTAATATAATATAGCTATTATATAAAATTAAATTACAAAGTATTTATATTAATAGCTCATGTAAATGTATAATAAATTAATTATTTATTATATTTCTTGTCTGGAAGCAGCAAAGATAAGTTCGTTTCGAATTTAAGTATTTGAAAATGACTATTTAAATTGTTTTTTTTTACAGTATCCATCGGTTCAATCGTTCAGTATTTCATATATTTTTCTCGATTTTTTTAATATTAGAAGTAACAGCCAGAAAGGTTTAAGAAACATATTTTTTTTACCATAGAATAAATGATGTGTATCGTATCATGTATATGATAATAAATAAGAACTACAACAAATTTGTTAAAAAATATATGTCAAAATTAAACTTCGTATACTTATATTATCTTACGAATATATTACGAAAAGTTCTCTATGCTTGTCTAAAGTAAGTCACCATGAAAATTACCTAGCAGGTTTGTGGCCATACACAGTGCTGTATAAAATAAGGTTATCTCTTACACAATTACCTAATTATTAAGTTTAGTTAACTTCATATTCATAGTGGTGGCATATGTCCACAACCTGAGAGTTATGGACTTGTGAAACTTGGAACTACTAGTAAAATACAAACTAGTACATAATCCACAACTTTGTCGTTCACTCGCATGCTCAATATACTCACGCCTATATCTATATTTTGTTAAGTATACGTAAGAAATTTATTACCTTTTAATATAATAAAGAAGAAGAACTTTTACAACAATTTTCTTAGATAATATTTATTTAATCAAAATATTTTATTATGATTTTTTTTATTTTATTTATATACGCTTGGACAATTATATTATTAGATTCCATTTTAAGGGGTCCTGAGTATATGGTGTTTCACTTTAAGTTAACACATACACACATAGAAAGCCTGGTGATAGCACAAACATAAACAAAACGATGGGATGAGACACAGATGGAGCGCTAAAAAGCTTTTCTTGTTACGCTTCAATAAAGTTAAGTAAGCTACTTTTTATATGCTCATATTGTGTAGAGTCGACAGAGAGAACCTCGAGTCACTCTGCTTCCCACATTTATTGAAATAAACTTGTAAGATGTTAGTCAGCAGATCATAGAAACTATTAAATTCGAAAGAAAATTATATGGAAATTGAAAATAGTAAATATTTCTAAACTATGAGGGCCACGGTGAGCGGATAAATTGTATTTTTAATACCGATTAATAAAAAAATATAAAAACTTGTAGTCATTACTACGACACTTTCCTAATTTTATGTACTGCTGACTACAGCGCACATCTGCACGTTACTTCATTCTATTACAGTATTATTTTCATATAGCGTTGTTTTGTTTTTCCTTCATAAATTTACTAAATATTTAAGATTTCCTGAAATGAAAAAAGCACTGGCTACGTATTTATTTAAAGCGAAATTAAAACATAAAAAGTAATAGGCACTTACCAAAGATCAGAGTAAGGAGATTGTATAACATTGAACCGTTATTATGAAAATTGCTTTTAAAGTTTTTTAAACACACAGTTTTTGAAATTTGTTCTTGTGATCGAAATTAGATGGTTCTTGTGTTAGAATTTTAGTTGATTTATCCATTTGTTCTTGTAGTATTGAAGAAATAAAGTAACATAAAATTGCCCAACTATTTGCGCGACTTCTTGTTCCATCGAAAGAGAGAAAATCTTTTTAGCGTCTAGTAAACCTCTTGCATACTTTTAATAAGATTATATATGAAAAAATATAATTTTTGAAGATTCTATTATCACAGCACACATAAAGTGTTTTTCCGCTAGGAGGGGTGCTTATGTTTCAAATATTTTCGTCTCTCGTTTGGTTAGAAAACAAGTATCGAACACCACTCCACTTATGTGCTATATATTTTTACCTGTATTGACAAACTATTTTAGCGTGATACTAATAATATTTAACAGTATTTCCTCCTTCCCTTTGAACAGGATTTGATGTTAGTACTACGATAAACAAATTGTTGGTGATTGAATATTTTATTTAATGTATATAAATTGGTAGATCAACTTATCGGCATATTTTTTCAAAACAGAGTAATGTTATAGTTAATCTATTATAGTGGGGAACTAAATTGTTGTAAGAGAACGGAGTGTCTTAACACTAGGTTCTCAGGTTCAATCTGTCCACCCTGCTATATGCGGGTTACAGCGTGAAGTTAAAAAAAAATCTATTATAAATATGTGTGAAGGAAACTTTGAATTCCTTTTTATGAAATATATGCGGACTGTGGATTATGAAAATTGGCATACACCAACATTTTAATATAAAACCAACATTAAACCAACATTTTTATAATATTGTATCAGAAATGTATTAATTAATTAAATTAATAAAATAAAAAAAATATTTAACTACTACATGTTTGATCATTTTTGAAAGTGACATACACGATGCTAAGGAGACATATAATTCACACGTCAATGGGTTTACTACTAATTATACAAGCCTGCAAGAGAAATTCAAAGTCATGAATGACACGTTACAAAATATATACCCCAGTTGTAACTTAGATGTATCTAAGCATTAAACACCGTAGGAATATATGACAAATTAAGAAAGTCAAGTTATTTAGTTTCCTTGAAAACTACAATAGAATATTATATTTTAATGGAACCGCTAACAGTTTAAAACTACGCGAATAATATTCATAAGCTTGCGGTTAACAATGCACTTAACTGACAATTTGTGGCGTTTGAATTGCGAGCCTTTTATTCCTGTAAACGCTGAACGCTTTATAATTGTTTTTGCTACCTACAACTCGATAGTTGTAATATGAGTGTTATGTGGTTACGTAATTTAGCTGGCTATATTATTATTTTACACTGCTATACCTAATAGACAATTATTATATTTGATTTTTTTCTAATTTTAATCAAGTACTATTTGGCTGTATTTCTTCAAGTTTAATCTTAACTATTTATAGGAAAAAATGGGAGAAAATATCGTCTGCTTAGATACAATAGATTGCTACAAATAAACACGAAACGAACCGTACAGTAATAGATTTAACGTTTATATTTATAAAATAAATTATAAAAACATTCCTTGGTTTTATATTACGAATAATAAAATATCAAATTTAAAATGATTTCTACGTGAATATATATTTTTTTAAAGTATATAAAAGAAAATAGGAAATAAAAGAATTCAATTTAAACAAACTTATAGATTTTTTTTGGTAACACGTCCTTCGCCGGCTATATTGAATCTTAACACTAACGTATGATGGCCCTTACATATTAAAAAGTTGGGAAAATGTGAAGTTAGGGTAAAAATATTTCTAATACTTTCCCTTTCATCAACATCAAGTAAATAATGTCATAAATTCTTAATGAAAATTGGAGCAATTTTCGTTTCAATAGTACGAGTATAATAATATGGTTTCAATAATATTATTATTCTATTGAAACAAAAATACATATGTTAAACTATAGTTAATTTAAAAAGCAGCCATATTTATACATAGATACTATATTAATAATGAGTTAATATTATTCTTCCTTATTAAATTTAATATCGTAAGAAAATGTTTTTTACAAAATTCTAAATCAATATTAACAAAACGATTATCCCAACAATTGATAAGATATAAAAAAGCTACATTCATAGAAGAATGTTAAATTCAAGCATGAACGATTTACGTAGACATTTTAAGTAAAGCTATTCAGACGTCGGACTCTGAACGGAAAAGGAAACTGTATGAAGGGCTAACTATGTGATCGAACACATTCATATATGTGAATTGAATGATATTTTTCTTTAGAATGATGAGGTGATTAAGGGAATATTCATCACAATTAACATATTTTACTCAGTAGAGTATAAATCATTTCGCCAATGTCCCTTTTGATAGATAAATCGGTAAAAAGAAATAATGTTACACAATAAGTAGTGATATATAATTTAATATTGTATATAGAGGACCAAACACAGGTACTGAATATTAAGAGAATGAGGGAATTTGTGAAAAAGGACATCATATAAAGGACGAATTGACTTAGACCAACTAAAAAGGATATTGGAAGGGTTTCAACCAGGCCACATTAAATGTTTTACTCTCTATTATTTAAATGCTGCCATTGGATATTAAATTTTAAACGAGCAGTCTCAAAGCCATTTGATACACTAAATCCTAAAGTATTTACCTATTCAATTCTCTAAATCTAAATGAAGTACAAATTTGTATATAAATAATTTTTAAATTATTTTGCAGCCGTCGTGGCGTAGTGGGATAACGTCTGACTATTATTACACACGTTTAATTGAGAGTCTGTTCCTCATGCGATATATTGAAATTATTTTCATTTTGCTCTAGTAACATAAAACGTGGCGTTGAGTCAACACTCAACCAACATTGTCTCCATTTCGTTCGGAAATTGAAGAACGGAATGACTTGACACTGGGTTCTCTTGACTACCCAGGTATGTGGGAAAAACGTGAAACTGAAATAAAACTAAAAACATATTTAGAAAACGTATAAAATTTTGTAAAACGTATAAATGTATATATTAAAAATAATTGCGTGTATTCAAGAAATTTAATTATGTAGGTAACATAAGTTTCACACATAGGAACTCCTTACTCAGATGATCGCTTATATAACATTCGTATAGCGTATTAATTTCCTTCGACGATTTAAATTAATGGTTCAGACGCAGAGCTAAGCAGTGCTGGAAATTAATTTCCTTCCTTATATCCTTAGGAAATAGAAAAAGCTCCGACGTTTCTGTTTGATTTTGAGTTCACGTTCTCTTAATATTGGTTAGTAATTAATAAACTTCTATAA
Source organism: Philaethria dido (assembly GCA_033558755.1). Taxonomy (NCBI): domain Eukaryota; kingdom Metazoa; phylum Arthropoda; class Insecta; order Lepidoptera; family Nymphalidae; genus Philaethria; species Philaethria dido. The sequence goes on from JAKGSA010001337.1 coordinate 12,660, forward strand.
ATAGCGCTTAAATATTTCGAAATTTATATGTTAAATGTGTCATTGAAATGAATTTTTACTTTTTTTATTTTTGATATATAAATATATTTCTTCTATTAAATATCGATTAAAAATTAATAAACGTCTCTGAGCGCTGTTTATATATTATTCTATGTTGTTTTTTAGAAAAATAATTATTATTCCATTTCCATTTGACGAATATCGCTTTTTCTATACATGATATTTACATTTTCATAACAATGACTTTAATGGCGCAGACAGTGAGAAATGATAGAATATAAATAATCTCGGTGCAAACTGAATAAATTTTCCTCTTTAGCATTTTTCTAGGAATGGTAAGAACAGTTCTAGTGAAATACGCGATTTAAAGAAATATAATACAAGAGACTTGCGTAAATTAAGTTTCACATTAAATCTGGATAATTTTCGCCACGGTAAACGAGTTTTCGCCTTTAAGTATGAGCTAGCAATTAGCGGCCCTAGCGTCTTGCTCGAAATTTAACAGAACCTCGTGCGTATTACGAATTGAAATTGGTTAATATTTTTTCCGCATATATTTTCACTTTCGTTAAATTTGTTATAAATTTGTCTATATCAAGATATAAGCTATAATATTTTGTTATTGGTGTAATCGAATTTGAACTCTCATTTTTTTGAACAAAATGCAAGTTATATTGTTTGCATTTTCGTACTAAACATGACCAATATTGATTATTCTAGATATATAGCTTATTGATTGACAGATAAATAGCTGATAAAGACTAAGCTTTCTAAATAAATAGAAGTTTTCTAAAAAATAAATGACATATTAAGGATTTTAACAAAAAAGGAAACCGACTTCAAATAACATTCACTAAAGTAATATTATTGAAAATAACTCAAAATTACTCGTTAAATCCTAACTAAATTTAAACGGAACCGAATCAGAAGAAATAAAAAAGAATCATGGAAATTGGTTCACACAGTAAAATGTTATGCGGTACTCATAAAAATACAGTCGAATTGAAGAACCTTCTGATTTTTTGAATTCAGTTTAAAACAAAAAACTAAAAAAATATAGGCTCTTTATTTTATTACACATTTTAAAACAAATTGAAATTTTATTAAACTAATACTAACTTTTTTCTTGATGTTACAGGAAAAATGCTTTCAAAGGATCCCGTTGCATAAAGATACAGAGCACGTTTCTTGCATCCACTGTGACCCAAGAGCCACTCTATTATATAACGTGAGATAACACTGCCATGATAACAGCGTGACTATACTATTAAGATATATTTTAATTATATATGCATTATAGACGTGGTGCTGTGGCACACTTCACTATATCTGATGGCACGCAAAATCCAAATGGTGTATTTTTTGGAAAATTTCTAGGATTTTTATAGGTAAAAAAATTAAATATTAACAATTTTAACCCTCCGAAATGAGCGTGCAAAAAGCGTGGAAAAATAAAAGAATATTTATTGTAATATTTTAAAAAACTATTATGATATTTGATGTAAAAGTTTTCGAATTTAAATGTATATTTATATTTACTCCAGGAAATGTAAAATTTAGTATTTTCATTTCTTGGGTTTGGTAACAAGGCAAAGCGCGGCGTTGAGTTCCGCCACTCAATACGCAATGCCTCAATTCGGCGGAAAGTGGGGAATGGAGTTGTTGAAAGAGAATGGAGTGTCTTAACACTAGGTTCTCTGGTTCCCTCTGCTTACCCCGCTTCATGCGGGATTCAGCGTGAAGTTAAAAAAAAAAAGGATATATTTATACCCTCCAATTTAGGTCTATATTTCATACTAAACTATAAAAATAACAATATTTAATAATTTTACGCAAAAGATAATAATAAATGTAATTTAGTCTTAAGTAAAAGTAGCGAAAGTAATTGCACTTTAAGCGGAGGTAAGTTCATAATAAGCTAAGTGAAAAAAAGTCTATGTTAACAGCTCATAACATTTAATTAATACTCAAAAGCTCATAAAATTTTACCGTAAGCTATATTGTAAATGAAATACGTAAGACTGAGCTCATTTTTAACAAGCTTTTATTAGCTTCTCTTGTATCTATCTAGCTATTGAAGAAAATCTTACAACACTATTTTGACACTGTTATGGCTGATTTTTGTTGTTCGATTTGTTTGAAAATTTGCACACGTGTCCGGATTCAATGTCGATACAATATTTTCACAGTATGAACCTGTCAGGACGACCAGGATATAATAGAAATATGTATTTAAGCATACTGTATTGTTATAGAACTCTACCCATTAACAGCTACAGCGTCATTTTAGTACTGTTTGAACTTTGGTAGTTAGCGTCATCCTTTGCAGTAAAATTTTTACAAAGCACTGCTACTTAAAGATCATGATTAAAACACGGAATGACGATTTGACGACGGAAAATGTTGTCTACTTTAATAAATATACATAAAACTAATATTTTATGATGTTTTCTAGTATTTTTCAAACAATAAATTTATATGTTTTATATTTTTTACTCAAAGTTATAATATGTTTAAACTTAGCGTACTGATTTTTAATTAATTATATTTGAATTAAAACATTTCTCTTGTCAATGTATTCATTTACAACCATTATATTTCTTAATGATAATATACAAATAAAATTATGATTTTCTTCATAGCCAAGGCGCCTTACATTACGAGCTCATGTATAGAATAATAACTGGCACATTTCCGCCGACCTAGAATCGTTAGGCACTCGTTTCGACTTTCTTGTATCGCATTTGCAAACGACCTTCGACTTAGAAGAGCTGAAATCTTTATAGGCTTACCGAGTAACTTGAATTTTAAGGCGGAAAATGTAAAAGTTTGCTTCCATTATTTGAAATACAATAATATAATGTAATATTTAAAAAATCTTATCACTTTTATGCACACCAACAAAACTGTCTAGTGACCATAAATTTGGACAAGGATTTAGCAATTAATCATTTGCAAATTTAAATCAAACATTACTTCAACATATGTTAAAATGATCCAAAAAAGATCAAGTTTTCAGGGATGACATACATCGTCGTTTCAGCCGTACGACGCCCACTGCTGGCCATAGGCCTCCCCCAAGGACTTCCATGACGATCGGTCTTGCGCCTCCCGCATCCAGCGGCTTCCGGCGATCTTGACCAGATCGTCGGTCCAACTGGTAGGGGGCCAAACATAATGAATACATATTCTTAGTATAAGTTCTAATTTTAAGAAGGCATTATTTATTTAGTTAGTGGGTATTTTGATTATATAACCAGCTAGGCTAGTGGGTGTAGCCATCTAAATGGTGACGGTATTTAGTAATTTTATTTTGTGATAGAAAGTAGAGGACATTTACATTCGCTTCAACAAATTGCTTAAAATTATATTACAAATAAATATTATAAAATACCCAAGTTTTCAATATTATATTTTTTTCTAAACAGAATTTGTGAATGCGATTGGACTTCTAATCAACCAGTCTTCAATTGCCAGGCTTAAACTGAATACTAAAGGCTTAATTCCGAATGATAGACTGCTTCAGAATAATAATATGCTTAGTTAGTTTCGGTCCGAAAATAATTAACTTATTAGCAAAATTGTTTACTATAACAGATTTTGACTGTTGTATTTTATTTAAAAAGTTCTTTTTTTAAGTAAATGCTAAAAAGAACATCAAGTTTTGTTATTTTTCCAAATACAATATAAGTAATTGATTATTTATGTGTGTTTATATACCACATTTTTAATATATAAATTCGATTGTAGATTTGTTCTAAATGTTATATAAATAATTATATATAAATAATCGAATCCATATAAAAAATTATAATCCTCAAAATTTTAAAACCTACAAATCGACGTAATTCTCATTTTAACTAAGTAGTAATATATCTAATAAGTAAAATTATATAAATTGATACAAAAAATATAACTGTATTAAATTTAGACAACTAAATATGACAAACAGTTGTGGCGTCCGTATCAAATCGCGGGGGCACACCAGGTAGAATGTGGGAGTGTCAAAAAAAAAACATCGATTGTAGATGGGTGTGAGTAATAACGAACTAAAGAGTATTTCGATCGACACGACCTGGATAAGACTAGACAGTATTATATATTACACGTCAGAAAATAATACATAGACTTAATTTATAATTTTTGTTTGATCATAATATCGCTATATTATATCGTTATACATATATTATATCCGTATTACACACTTCCCCTAAGTGAAATATTTTAAACTTTAACAAATATAGTCAAATAATTCTATAGATATAATAAATCGTATAGTTCCAACATCATTTTTCCCTGAGAACAAAATCTTTGTAAAACTTATTAAACCTCGTAAAACTGTGCAACGCTTCTAATACAAGGAATTTACGGGCTTCGTTGAAACTTTTATAGAATCTTGATCTTATTGAAACTACCACCTGATGCATCGCAACTTGTGATGTACTCACAAAGTAATATTCTCCTCAAACTGCCAGTACAGGTACTCCTTGTTTATTATTGTTTGCCAAGCTTATAAGGACAAGAGATGAAAAACATGTGTTATATTTATGTTATTAGAGTCTATCGCTGAAAATAAAAAAAGGCCACACGAAGTCAGTTATGACATTTGGATGAATACTAAAAACAGCTGGGTAACATAAGATATACTTAAATTTTTGTACTGTTTTCAGCTTCATGGTTTTTCCTGCTTAGTGTGCTTAGGGTGGGTTGAAAGAACTTAGTGTCATGTCATCAACACATGTTTTTTCAGCACAAGAATTCGAAACATTGCGTCTGCGTGTTAAAAAATGCGAGCTTTTTCTAACAAGGGGATGAAATTAAAACAATTTATATAGAATCATTCTTCCATGAGAGGTTCCTCACGACCGTCGCGTTTATAGCCAAGCGCTGTACCACTACGCTACGATGGCCCCTATATAGTATATAATAGAATCATTATCATTAGAATATAATCCCTACAATAAATTTTAATGATAACTGAAAGAATGCATAATATTTGTGGAGTAATTTTAATAACTTTTTTAAAACTCGTAATTGTAAGTTCAACTTACACTCAAAGTATATGGACAGGTCATATGTACACTAATACAAGTTCCAAAACACAACTTTACAGCCATTTAAAAGTACCAAAGTTTATAATTTTGTTATTATTTAAAGTAAATAAATTCTTTAAACAATAAATCTCTTGAATAATGACAATATTATATTATTATATGTTTAGAGTAGCTTTCCTGTATAGTGTTTATTTCCATACTTCTGTCAGCGTACTATAAAATACAAATCACTTATAAAAGTATATAATATTTCGTCAAAAGCTCCAAAGCTGACGAAAGTTCCATTAAATTTCAAAAGGTCTCTAGTACTGTACTAATAATTAAATATCAGCTTGGTTCTTGCTGTCATAATTTTATTAGCGAGAGCTATTAAGTTAGAGATCTGAGAGAAGCGATATTACTACAGTGTGTTATTATTACTCTGTTTAAGTGCTATTGAAAATTGAGTATTACTTTGATATTCTTGTAAATTGTATTTCATGTATGAGACATTCATACATAATTAATGTTTATGTGTGTGCTTATTGATAAACGACGTCTGCTTGCTTGAAATACATTTTTAAATGAGTATGAACACACTCATTATGAAAATGATACAACGCAAAAGAGTGCAGTTAGTAGAAAATTTCCAAACTAATGTTTACTTTGTTATCAGTTTTTAGCAAAAGTTTTTAGCAGTTAGAATTAGAAGAGTTAGAAGAATATTTTATTCTTTTATACAGTCCTTTAAGAGCTTTTTACTCAGTTTATCAAAATAGCAAACATCTTCTTAGTAACCTAATATACTAGACCTAATATAACATATTTCAGATTCATGAATAAAAAATGTATACTGTAAGTAACATGGAAGGGATAAATTACGTCGTATAAAGACCCAGACCACGTATCATACATTCACTACAAACGGGCTAGTCCCTACTACTGTGTTATAGCTAACGTATTTACAAATTAACGTGGTTTAAGTAAATCATACTGTTCACCTCTTCGTTGAAATTTTGAGTCATTGAGACCTTCGAATTAAATAGTTTCACGAGGTTTTATTTTATTAATTGTAGTGATGGTGTCTGTTTATTTAGAAATCTCATGCAAGATCGTTGACCCATTTTTTTTTTGAATTTTAAATACATCTTTAGTTCTGATGACAAAACAATCATGGTAAAACAGTATTAGAAATGAATATGGCCATCGAAACAATTTTTATACAACTATCTTAATGTAAGTACAAAGTACGTACTTGACTTGAAGACTTGTGTGCTGTATGCACTAAACTACAAGTCAAACAGTCAGCCGCTATTATAATAAAAATATATAATGATAAAAAAATAGATAATAGCCCATTTTCATTATAATTTTATATTGAAAAAAAATGTATTTCATAATAAAACATCTTCTTTTTTTTTTTTATGGATAACTGATGGCAAACGAGCAGAAGGACCACCTGATGGTAAGTGGTTATCTTCGCCCATGAACATCTACAACACCAGAGGCGTTGTAGATGCGTTGCCAACCTAGAGGATACAGATGGAAGGGGAGGACAATGTAGTAGTCCGCTATCGGAACCACTACATTTTGGGGAAAGGATGGGTGGGATAGGGGAAAACCTGGCTTACATGCCATCGAACCGGAACACATCATAAGATATTTGGCGGTTCGTCTTTGACATGATAGTGGTCGCGAGCCAGACGGAGGACGAACCTCCTACCACCAAACAAAAACATCTTATTAAGTTGGCGATTACAGACTATTTTTTTTAAGCTTTACCCTTTATTCCGCATATTATGGTAGACAGAAAACCTAGGGTAACCTAACCCAAGACACTCCTTCCAAATTCCATTTAACCTCTATCTCAAATAATTATTTTTAAAAATTGTTGTCATTTATTACTATAGAATGGTGTATAAATTTCAGAGCATAAAACAAAAATACTCGCGCTTGTGATAATATGCACCTAAAATACTTTATTTTTTTCAGCTAGCTCTAGTTAAAAGCTGTACATGGAAACATAATTACTTTAAACACCCGCATAACAATTCACTATACTCTTTGGAAAAAATGTTTAAATACACTTGTACTATGAATTTTATATTTTTTATGATTATAGCCACCGTTCACTGTGTTTCATTGACATATTTACTTAATATTCGTGACAGGTTACAAGGTTCAATTCCTAATTCTTATTAATATTATTTTTTTTAAACATAAAATTAATCCTTTTGAATTTCATATTTGATCTTTTAACTTCAATTTATTATTTTTTTCGAATTTCAAATTAATTTCAAATATTTTCACCCTTTCTATAGATCTATATAAAAAAGACACAGTCATAGTACTTTATTAGAGTGAAGTATTTTTTGACCTATAGTCCTAAATATAATGTAATACAAAAAAAAATTTCCCCTTAATATAACATGAGAACGGTCGAAAGTTAGAATCTTTTCTCATAAAATGATAAGCTTATGACAATACAAACGAAGTTATCGCATACCCAAGAAACTCGACTGGAATGTAAACTGTTTTAAAACCTGGATTCATAAAAAGCGTTGTACGAACAGAATATTTATTGACATTATCATTAATTCACATCTCAAAATCTTTTTTCTTTGAGACCTATCTCATTATCTAATAAATTACATTCTACGGCCTAAGTAATTTTACTTTAGTGACGTATTTTTTTTTATCTATTTTACAACCGTAAAATGCTGTTATTAAAAGGTATTTATTTAATTCTTTGTTAAACTCTTTACTGGTCAACTCAGTTAAACTTTAAACACTCTCCTCTGCTAGAAGAATCACGAAACTCGGTATGCTTACAGAGCTTGGTCAAAACTGGGTTAAATTTTGAAAAGATTTCTAGCTACAATGACGAATTCAAAACGAAACCTTACTACTGCACTATTACAAAAATCCGAAAGGAGGTAAAAGTAGTATTAATGCTCAAAGCACTAGTACACAGATATTTAGAGCACTTAAGAACGCACCATTAAATGCGTGGGTTTTTCACAACAAAAAACTTCGGCGCTCAGATCCATCCGTTTTCGCGGTCTTAATATGTATAAACTTCAACCTTCACTCCATTTATCGTTTAGCCTCTACGATTACGTGTCATATTTGTTAGGATTTTTGCTTTTATATAGGTACATCTGTATATAAATTGTGTTATATGAAGGGGTAGCATCTGACGTGATACTTAGACGGTTAAGTTTTGATATCGTTATTCTAACTTTTAAGTGTGCGCTTGTTCGTGGAAATCTGTACAATCTTACATATACGTCGCAACGAGGAGCATGAGTGATAATCGTAACGAAACATTCAATAAAATCTTTCTATGTTATATAAATTGAGACACGTAGAATATGTTACATTTGCATATATTATTTCTTTGTTTGAAATTGTCGTAGAAATTATTGAATCGAATTTATTTATTGTTAATACATTTCTTACATTGAATGATTTTGAAAATATTGGAGGATTTATGAACGTTTCTTCGGTAAGCAATTCTTCGTTATAAATTACAGAAACGTGAATCATTACATCATTAACGTCTTTTTCAATCACTTCGTATATTAAAGATTAAACTTTTTGTCTGTTACAATATACAATATATATATTTGTTGCTACCTAAAAAATAAGATATAAGACATTATGTTGCCCAATTTCGTTTATTATTAATACAACCAAATACTTAATAACAAAATCATTCATGATACTAGAAATAAGTATATAGTAAGGTGTGTCGTCCACTGTCACCTTCGTTTGTTTTTTTGATCAAGCATCAAGTTGCAAATATAATTGAACCGGTGAGTGCAGCAACAACATAAGTTCGGATTTTCAAATTTTGTAGGAGGGAGAAAAAAGTGTATAACTTGCCTTTCTAAGCTAGTATAGATCGATAACGAATTTTTGCATTTTTTGTGACTCACATTGTTTCTGCACTCACCGATTCAATTAGCTTAGTGCACGTTTATTAATAAGATTAATATGTAAGGAGATATAAATCTATATGTACATTTTTATTCTTCCCTTATGATCTAATATCTCATATTTCAGATAAATATAACTTTAAAAAATTACTGTGGATGTTAAAGTTAAATATACATTTTTTTTAGTGCAAGTACTATATTGATCTTTTTCAAATACTCTAGTTGGCGTATCGCCTGTTCGTGTTTAGATAGCGCCGCTGTGACTTAGCTGCTAATAATGTAGTACTTTGTAAGTCACTGCGCTCAAAGTTTTACCTACCGTCCTCGGTTCAGGGAACCTAGTGTTTGCTTTGGTAGTGGCACATTTCCTTATTTGTATGTTAATTATAACTTTTAGTATAATTATCTTACAAATATTTTATTTTTACGTGTTGTGTTTAACAATTCAAATCTTTATCACATTAGGGCCTAGGTGGCGTAGTAGGATGGCGTGTGACTGTTAACGTAATTTGGCTGTGAGTTCGATCCCAACTCACGGGGAAGATAATATTTCATCTATTTTCCTTCACTCTGGTAAAAGGAAACGCGGCACTAAGTGACTCATCCTATGTTTCTACCGTTTCTATCTCTACAGAGCTCTAAATTAATCACGAAAATGATAGAATTATAATATAGCATAATATAATTTCATACTATTCAATTATTTAATGTAACTTATCTCATAATTATTTAATTATTGTAGATAAAACAAAAAATATATTTATATTTAATTTTCCTTTGAATTATTAACTACAATTAAAAGTAGTTCTGAGTTTTAGTAGATATTATTGTGCGCTCAAAAATATATTCATATAACCAGTTAGAGATTACTATAACACTTCACGATATGAACAACTTAACCCCTAAATTCATATTTGCTTAGCCTAACTCCGTTAATGAATTTAAATTTAAAGAGAATTTCTATATAAAAAATGCAACGGCTGTTGTGGGTTAAGTTTTTATTTATCTAGTCGAGGGTTACCCGCCCAGAATTTATATTAAAAAAAAAGCTTGACGCTTTGTCCCATAGCAGGGTAGTCATTAAGAACCTAATGTCAAGACACTATGTTCTCTAGTTCTTTTATAATTCTAGAATTCAGAAAGAAAGCTACAAATTTGTCCGCCCAAATTCAAGAAATAAAAGTTACATGGTAAATAACAGAACTCGACGCTGTGCTATGTCTTTCCAGAGCACAGACAATGAAATTTATTTAAATATAATCATTTCCCCGAGTGGGAATCGAACCCACGACCAATCGTGTTTATAACCACGGTGTTACGAATTACCTTAAATAAGTCTGTGAATAAAAAATCGAGAATACATAGTCTTTTAATACTAGGGGATGAAAATTCAGGAGAATCTTAAAGCTAAAATTCTAATTCGTCGCCGCCAGTATAAAATATATATAGGGTGTCCCAAAATGAACGCAAGATTTGAATTAAATAGAAAATGCCATTTTTAGTCTTTTATAGCGAATGAATAATGAATATAATAGCAAATGGCGGCAAAGTCAAATATTGCGTTAATTTTGGGACAGCCTTTATTAGGTATACTCGTATACATTGAAATTATACATTCGAATCGCCAGTTTTAAATAGCTACCATGTTGATCCTGTTCCACGAGTTCACAATTATCGTGTAATTTAATGAACGTCATTGTTCTTTAGCAAATTGCACTGCTATATATGTTATTGAAATGTTTCTATAAGCTTTTATTTTAGTCGGCTTTCAATGAAAGGTGAATGAGGCCGATTTGACGTTGTAATTAGTGTTGGGTATTTTTGGAAAACGTAGGTTGATGTGAATACACTTAAGTTTTTTATATATCATAGGCTCATCTAAATAGGTCACTCTATGACATTTTTAACTAGAACATGGACTTTATTTTATATTTTAATTTAAATATGGTAATTGCAACCTTAGGATTGTAAATATATTTGAATTAAATAAGAATTTATTTTTTATTTTTTTTTTTTATTGATAACGGACGGCAAACGAGCAGAAGGACCACCTGATGGTAAGTTACCTTCGCCCATAGACATCTACAACACCAGAGATGTTGTAGATGCGTTGCCAACCTAGAGGATACTGATGGAAGGGGGGACAATGTAGTAGTCCACTATCAGAACCACCACATTTTGGGGAAAGGATGGGTGGGAAAGGGGAAAATCTGGCTTACATGCCATCGAACCGGAACACATCATTAGATATTTGGCGGTTCGTCTTTGACGTGATAGTGGTCGCGAGCCAGTCGGAGGACGAACCTCCTACCACCTAAAATTTTATAATTTTGTTTCCTTCTAAGTCAATTTTAAATTATTATTGAAGTATAACTTTACTAGAATTGTTGAGATATAGTACTTAACGTAACGAAAATGCATTACGATAAAGAACAGAACAGGCATATAAATATATAAGTAGGATTAGTAGTCGGCGAGAAAATAGTACAAAATACATTGCACAGTATTAATTTGTTTTAAGTTAAAACTTGGGAACTAATTCATGTAATATATTATATCTTAAATATGGAATATAAAAATTTACACTAAAATATATATATTTTTAATTTTGTTTTAGAAATCATTATGATGTTCCGTATCTTACAATACAAAAATGAAATAAAAAGAAAATATGAAAATTGGACGTATTCTATATTCTTGTAGCTACATACCATTTTACCTCCCAATGCGATTATTAGAGCTTGCCTTGTCGAGTCTCGCCGCAATATCCTCAGGTGCTTAAATAAAACTAGGTCGCATCAATTCTATTTCTACCGATAAATTGCATTTTAAAAACATGAAACGTATATATAAGTTACAAAACAGTTTAAATTATTAATTAACTGTTTTCACATCCCTGAAATAGAGAATAGAAATATTTTTTTTTTATTTATTATAAGATAATTTAAAAAACTACATACATACATACATAGCTTCACGATGTATCCCGCATATAGCAGGGTAGGCAGAGGGAACCTAGTGTTAAGACACTCCGTTCCCCACTTTTCACCGAATTGAGGCATTGCGTGCTGAGTGGCGGAACTCAACGCCGCGCTTTGCCTTGTCACCAAACCCAGGAGATGAAAAATCCCATTTCCTGGAGTGGGAATCGAACCCACAACCTGTCGCGCTTACAGTCGCACGCTTGTGCCTCTGCGCCACGAGAGGCGTTTTAAAAAAGTAACACTTAATAATCTAAAACTTATTAATCTCTCATCTCGTTATCCTGGATATATTTTCACAGATATCAGGTTAATGATAATTCTTTTAAAATATTGTAACGGCAACGGATATGGCAATAAGTGGGTCAAAATAGAGTTCCAAGATATTCTTACATTGACAAGCCCTGCTTATAAAAGCCATAAAATTTGAATGTAGTTTTAAATATAAAAAATATGATTTTATAACTAAGTGTCTATCTCGTAAAGCTAACTAGGTAAAGCTAAGCTGATAACAATAAAATAAAATACCTATATGTAAAACAATATGGTTTAAGCTAGAAATTGTTGATTGAGTCTAGTTTTCTTATAAACGTTATTTTCTATATAAACCTAAAGGAATTGAGTGAAAGTTGTTATCGCTAACGAGTTGAACCGCAAACTGAATTATTGGAAGACACTCCAAATAAAAAATCCTATCCTCAAATTACTTTTAGCGTTTGAGATATTTTTGTGGCTTAGAAAATGAAGAAATATACAACAAATATAAATACAATATATAAATTTTCAATTTAAAAATATATTTTATTTTATATTTTTGAAATTGTCAGATCAGAACAGTCAAAAAATATACAT
>JAKGSA010001337.1:40431-58965 GCA_033558755.1 Philaethria dido
TTGTTACTAAACTAAAAAACTAAACACAAAAAACTAAAAAAACTATATAACATATTGATAACTGATGTCGGTGTCACCTAACCGAGATAAATTTGTTTTGACAAATGACAAACGATGTGTGTCATGTGCGTTTATACAACAATTGACCGTTCGTAATTGTTCGTTCTCACCTTATAATATAAAATACATCAGAGATAAGCAAAATTAATTATTTTTTAAAAAATATTAGCATCAGTAATTTATTGTAGTGTTATTCAGTCGTTATACGGCACGCGAGGATGGAGGTATTACCGATTTACAAATGTTGAAACTAGTAAAAACGTATTGAGACATGCCCATGTTAATGGAAAGTTATAAGTGATTTATATAAAAAAAGGCTTAGTAGGTACCTACGACTTTTCCGTTTCACTCTTTACAAAAATGCGCGGTAAAGAATCAAACAATGCGCGAACGGGTCCTATCGACTACTGAAAATGATTACTGCATGTGGTCCCTATGACATGCGAGAATATGAGCTCTAACGACCAATGAAAATGAGCTCATGGGCTTGATTATGATTTAATTCGGAAATTCACTCACAATATATTTATTGTAAATATAACCTATAATTAACAAATACAATTAAGTGGTTACCTAAATTGGTTAAACAAATCATAAAAAAAATATTTTGAAAAATCATCATTCATTTCTATAAACGGCGTAGTGCTGATAAAAATAATATGATATAACCAAACGGTTATAATAGATAAAAAACAGCAATAAGAACTTATATATCGAATCAGTTATTTGCCGGAACTATTAGGCTATCTATTCTATTGTTATGATTACCAACAGTACGCTTTCAGCACTTTCCATTCGAACTTGAGTGCGTGAAAATCTTTAATATTTTGACACTAGATGATGGACAGGCAGGGTGAACCTGCTTGTCCATCATGGAAGAAAAATCATGAAAGTATTGTTTACCTTTTATTAGATACCAAGTTATATTAGATAGCTCATGCTTCTTCCTATATGCCTATATATATTTAAATAATCCTATCATTATTACAAACAAGAGTCTGTCGTTGGGTTAAATTTATAATTCATTAAATGAGTGATTAATTCACATACATACATGCGAAACAGAATGCTAAAAAATAGCAATGATAATATTTTTGAAAACTATTAAAACTGGAAAAAAATTATAAGTATAACTTAAGATGTTATATTTATACCGTTTAAGCAGTAACAAATAAAATGTTGACATTCAATAATTTACTTTTCACTAGAGAAGCTATGCGAAAGAACTTTAATAAAATACTTTATTCTATTTTTAAAACAGGTCGTTGAGCTTAAGGACTTCTTTTATGGCAGACAATGTTAGGTATATTTTTCACCTGTTCGTAAATTTTTTATGAAAGGGCGACAAATTTCTCAAGTATCATTCAATGGGTATTCATGTAATCACTTAGTTAAATCCGTGCGTTCATGCGTGATCTTGTTTCTGAGGTGAAAGGAGTACCTATTGTGTCCAAAAAGACGTAACCTATATAATATGTGAAATTAAAAATCTTAAAACTACAAGGTTTTGTTAGGTAAGCTAACGTCCAATTAATATAGTCAATTATTAGTTAAACGCAATGCCTCGATCTGGCGGAAAGTGAGGAACGGAATTGTTGAAAAAGAACGGAGTGTCTTAACACTAGGTTCTCAAGTTCCCTCTGTCTACCCTGCTATATGCAGGATACAGCGTGAAGTTGCGGGATGCGCACGAACCTTAAAAATACATATTTAAATTCGTTGTCCTGGCCTATCGTAGCCCAAAGGCACAAGGGAACGCGACAGGCTGAAAACGCGACAGGCTATGTTTTCCATTATCACTCCAGTTCCAGACTGTTGTCTTTCTCTACTCTGCTATGTACAGAATACAGCGTGAAGCCAAAGAAGATAGCTATTGCAGTGGTAGCCTATAAACACTCATTATTCAATAAAGAATCAATAAAACATAGGAATAATATTCATTGCATTCTACTATTCATATATGAATGTACTTTCATATTTATAGCTTTAAATATTAAAATATTCACTGTAGTAAATACAGAATGGAATATGTTTTAGCCTTCATTTATTTAAATCCCCGACTTACAAAGGCATGATAACAATAGAATTGCTCGAAAGGCGAACAATTAATTTAAAAATCACTGATCTTTTATTGTGTTCCCGTCATTTATTTCGTCAAAGGAATGTTTCTTATTGATCTTCATTGTATATATAGATATATTTATATTATAATATTAAATTTGCTTTAAATATATGTTTTATAATCATCAACACGAGTGGTTTTTTATGTATAATGAGTATCATAAGCTTATGTACTACGACAAGCTGCAAATTTATAGATTGAAAAATTGACGAATACTTTTTGGGTGAATTGCCATGTTATTGACATAAAATCAAAACTAAAATATTTTAATTGGAAATATTTTAAAAAACTTATGACATATATTAAGAATCATAATATTTATACTTAAAGCTTATAATTTTTTATAGTATTACAATACAACATATCATCTTTATAATAGTAATTGTCCCTCGCAAATAAATGAAAGCTTCCTCCTTCCGGTAAGCTTCACGTTGTCTGTCGATCACTTTATTAGCAACGAAAATTTATATATATAAATTGATATTTATTATTTTGTGCACTTTATTATATCTAAATACATATAAAATGTAGTTTAAATAAATTCATTTATTTTTGCAAATATAAATATTTATGTGACGTATAAAACTATTCGATGAAAATCTAGAGCACTAAAACCATTTTAACCACCTGACCTCGATATTATGAGTAAAAACGGTGTAAGCGATAAAATTCAGTCTGTACTACAAGAGGCTTAAACGCAAAGAAATATTTTGCCTTTTGAACTTGTGTACAAGAAAAACTAGTAGGAAAAAGTTTCATTTTCAAAACAGTATATTTGTATAAACAATGCATTTCCTACCTCTATGATACAAATTCATATTTTTAATTACAAATTCCATTACAAATATTAATATATATTTTTTTATAAATGTGCATTTCTGCGTTATAAATTCTGTATTTCTATATTATTTCATAAATTAAAGAATAAAGTTTTATTAAATAACGTAAAGTTTTATCAAATATTTGTAGATTACCAAACTATATTTCATTTAGAATATTTGGTAAATTTGTGTATTCAATTATAGGTAATTTCTTTTGAATAAAATTACTTTCTAATGTAAGTACTTATACTTCTTTTGTTATCCTTGTAAGGGTCGATCTCAGACGACTCAGTATTGATGATATTTGTATTTGGTAGTTAGAAGTTAAATATATTTATAAAAGATTATGATTACATTGAAGCTTTACTGACACACAAATAAATTACAATTTAATAGTTTTGTATTGCTTCAGATGAAATTAAATTGTACTTTTTTTAAACCACTATTTAAAACACTTTTAAAATTAAAAAAAGGCTTTAAAAGTGCTCCATCTAACTACAGGAAACATTTAGGAGCTTCAGATTTATAAAGGTTAAGGATAAGACTAAAATGTAATAAATTATTCCGAAAGACGCTTACAGGGGTAGCTAAGATTTAACAAAAACTCAAGATTCCGAACTCCTGAAGAGTAAGTGATATTCACAAAATTTCATATGATATAGAAATTTTCAAAATAAATTTTATAATAAAACTGTAAAATAATGTTTTACTTATCAACATACCACACTGTCATATACCATATATTTATAAACAGTAAACATACTGTATATGGTCCATACTAGAAATTACATGCAGAAGAAGAAACTACATGCTTTTTTCCGCATAACGATTCGGAGAGAATTTAGTGTTAAGACATTCCGTTCTCCACTTATCGCCAGAATTTACGACTGCTACCACAACCACACCAAAGGCCTTTAAATTAAGGCAACCAGAATGGCCTGGCTAATATGTATAGTGTAAAAAATGTTTAGATATATGCTAATATTTTTTTATACTGTAAACATAAAATTGAACTTTTATTGTGAAATAACTAGCAGAAATAATAATAATAACTAATATATAACTAGCAGATCCTAGTAAAACTATTTGAAAATAAAATGAAAGTGATAATAGCTGAATGGCTAGCAAGCAGTAATTGAAGAGAAAAATCGCTTCGCCGGCGCTGATTGCAGAATTTGGATTATTCACTATCTTTTCATTGCCCGCATTTGTGTAATATTTAAGCCGATCTTTTATAAGACTGGGTTCTATTTAAAACTTCATTTCTTTTATCAGTAGTTAGTCGATAAATTGTAAGATTAAAGTGAACAAAAGAGTTCGATTTCCAGTACCAAACTTTCTTAGCTACTTTATAGTTTTGCTATTGATATGTGGGAGATGTTTTTATTGATATTTTCGAAATGTAACACAAATTTAATAAATACTTATTTATCCAAGGTGATTTGGTATTAGCAATAATAACTGTAACTATCAATATTCTATATTAAGAATGCTTTTCAAAATACATGCAGTGACACAAAGATTGTAAGACAACGCAAATTTTACGCGTCCACAGGGCCACTAGTCTATTATTAATAGACAAAAATCAGAATATAGATAATTAAAGCGGCATATACACTAAAAATTTACAGGATAAATTAAGATTTGGAAAAATTTAAATGAATATCCCAAATGCTGGTCTCGTTTTATTAAATGGACACGTAAAACCTTAATGTCCTCATTTAAAATTCTATTCCTTATATCTCTTTTCACGCCTCGTCGGCCCCGAATGGCTGCATCTTTTCAATTCCGCTTCCGTACCAATATCATTTCTATTTCTAATCTTTTTCACATTTTTAAAGGCTTAATATCTTCATATTTTACATAAACCAGCCACCCGTAAGTTTTTGAAAGTTCTGGTTTACTTTGTTTGTTTTTGTATGCAAGAGGTACAATAATTTGAAATTGTTTTGTCTGTACTTTGATATTATGTATATATTATGAATATTGCATATGTTTTTTAGCACATACAATGTTGTTTTAAGGTAAATAAATAAGATAATATTTTTAAAAGTACAACATTTGTATTCATATTTGTAATTAAGATTAATATCTGTATAATCAACGCGTAGTAACTGTAAATGGGCTGAAACTATAGGACGGAAGGCTTATTAAACCCTTTATTTATCACGTAGAACAATGAGAGATGCCAAGATAAGGATTTTAGAAAATATACAAGACTTCTACTTACTAAAATTCTACACTTTATTTCTACGAGGGGAATTGTAGCTGTAGTTGTATTCAAACCACGCCAGGATGAACCTTAAGTATCTAATAAAATCCAGATTCTGACGTATTCTTACGTATTTGAGTTAATTTATGCCGTCGCTTGTAAAATTGACGAAAGAAGATGCAAATCTAATTTTTATACTGTTCAACGATGCTGACAATATTGAAATATTCATGTTTTTTTTATGAGACGGAAAAAAAATCTATCTTTTATACAGTGATAGCATGATTAAACAAATCTTTCTGATTTTCGAAGATTTCAATAAAAAAGGGCTGTTATTCAGACATATGAAATAATATGACATAATAAGAAATATAAAATAAATACATACGTATGTGTAAAATAAATACGTATATGTATTTATATTGTATTTCTCATAAGTGTATTTTAACTTACGAGTTGTAAGAATTTAAATAATTTAAGAATTGAATGTTTAAAATAATTTATAAATATTTTTTGTAGATACTAACTGTGTCGATGATTTTTATTTTGTATATTTTAGCTTATACTATAGCCTTTCTCAACGGAACTAGTCAAGGATTTGTCAAATATACTGTAGCATATCAGCATCTAAAAGATATGCACAGCATATAACTATATCCTGTTTTTAATTTTAAAATAACGTGGGATTTACAATAGAAAAAACAATTTGAAAATACGAGTATAATAACAATGAGAAAGTCACCATTTCATTGAATTACGATAGTTTTTTTCAAGTTGGCTTGATTAATGATGTCTTACTTAGAAACATCTGCCCTCTTATAAATTAATGAATTCCGTCTTAGATTAATACTATTGTGTCACTTTTGAAATTGTATGTAGCATAGAATTCTGTTTATTTCTTAAATTACATAGATAATAAATATAATTATTTGATCTTTCAATTTATGATTCATAATTTATTCATTTTTTTGTTCAAATTTAGGAAAATAATGAAGTACCTTTTTTTTTAATGAATAGTTATTTCATTAATTATACTCATTAGATTAGCTAGCTTCTTTGATTTTATTACGAATCTAAGTTATACATGTGTTATTTTTCTTAAATATTAAAATGTTTGGTTAAATAGCGACATGATAAGATAATTGAGTCCAAAAATGTAGCTATTTGTTGTTAAAAGAAAATGTTACTAAATCAATCACTGCAGTTAAGAAGCCAGAGCATAACGAATAACTCAATGAAATACAAAATTGAAGAATTCAGTGCATATAGAGATAAAACACCTAAAACCTTGAATGGTAACATGAATGCTAAATATTTACCATTCTAGACTAATTACGATTATATTAACTAGCATTTTTAAATATTTATTTACCTAATTATCATTTAAAATTTTTTGTTGATAGATTCATAAAACATAGCGTGGTTCCTAATTAAATTAATTATTACTTTTTGTTTCAAGCCTTGAATACAATGCAATTTACTTATTAAATATACGAATTTGTATTTTATTCTCTATTTTACTTTAATTAACATTTATAATGGTATAATTCAGAAGTAATATCCACAGAATGGGGAATGGAGTGTCTTAACACTAGGTTCCCTCTGCCTACCCCGCTATATGCGGGATACAGCGTGAATGTATAATCCACAGTGGCTCACCTGTTAAATGTCAGACTGCAATTCATAATCGTGCATTCAAATACATAGCTTTTTCTTTTAAGGTACGATGCAACAACTCACAAAGCATGTTGGTTGAACCTACAAGTATTTTAAAAAGAGCGTGGTAAAAATAGAAAAGTATAATAAAGCACTTTTTGGAAGTTACGAGTAGGTTTCCAGTTAATCGTAATAACTTTTCAGTACACTTTTCTGAAGTCATGATGTAAATAAGACGTTTCTTCTAGAATTGTTTACTTACACCTAAGCTAGTACATAATACATATACTAATAAAAGAATAAAAAAAATTTCGTCCAAATAACTTCGGTCATGTCGGTGTAGTTGATAGGTAAAGAAAAAAGAAAAAAATGCAGTAAATATTACGCTTCACGAACACACTTGCGTGCGTACTCATACAAACGTAGTTGGAACTTGGATACTCACAAACGTTTAATATTTCTAGCGAAACACTTGTAGTTGGCTTCGTGTTACATTCCTTCCACAAACGCTTTGAGGTATAAAAACAATTTACTGTTGAAAGGTCAGTTTTAGGATTACAATCCGATTATTAAATAATATTAATAAAATATAAAATTAACATTGCAAAGACGAGTATAACATTTTTAAATAGACAAGTTTTAGATAAAATATTATATGGATTAAAAAATCTACGAATATACAATGAATAATACGCAACTGGAAATTAGGATCTCAAACAGTTTTTATAAAAGATTTGATTTATTTAGTTTTTTTTTTAACTTCACGCTGTAACCCACATATAGCAGGATAGGTAGAGGAAACCAGAGAACCTAGTGTTAAGACACTCCATTCTCTTTCAACAAATCCGTTCCCCACTTTCCGCCGAATTGAGGCATTGCGTATTGAGTGGCGGAACTCAACGCCGGACTTTGCCTTGTTACCAAACCCAAGAAATGAAAATACTAAATGTTACATTTCCTGGAGTGGGAATCGAACCCACAACCTGTCGCGTTTACAGTCGCACGCTTGTGCCTCTGCGCCACGACAGGCGTTATTTAGTTTTATTATGAATAATGATTGATTGAAAATTAATGGAGCTCGTATATCATAGATCTACATCAGGTGTTTCAGCCTTCAAAGTCGATTATACTATAAGCCTTAGGATATACTAATTAAAAAAAGTATGAGTACAAATTAACAAACAAATTAGCAAACAGACAAAAATTTTAGAAGACATTGATTTAAAGTGTTACTACAAAAAAATTTCAGGATAAATGATAACATCCTAAATTATTTTTTGGATAATATATTTAATGAATGAATAAAGTTACTTTATTTATTTTATATATTCAAGAAATATTTAAAAATAATGTTTAATACACAAGAATATGTTTGCAATACAGTACAATCAAATAATAAAGTATCGCACATAAAAACTCAAATAACTTATATGAGTGAGAAATAACATTTATTTAGCTAAATGCATTTTTTATACCAACATATACATATTTAGTGAAATATCAGCATTAAGTCTGCAACCTTGTAGAGGAACATCAAAGCATCCCCGTCTTATGTTTTTAGACGACTATTTCCATCTCAAAGCCGCAAGCCAGTAAAGAAAGCCCGAATGAATCACAATGGTGCAATTTATGTTCACAACTTTACATCTTACTTAAAGAATAAAAGAATCTAAAGGGAAATCGAAAACTATTGCATATCCTTATAGTTTGTAGAATCGTGAATAGTTCGAACAGTATGACAAAGGTTCAATATATGCAATTTTCAATTTGTTATATTAACAAGTATATAGGTACATGAAGAAATATAGATCGATATTGAACTGACGCTTATACAGACTTTTTTTTATTTATAATGCATAATTTAAGGGGTATACAATTAGATTCTAACAAAAAAAAACACTTGAAAGGAACATAATAACTCAAAAAATGCTCGTCAGATCTTAGCTTAATTTAAACTTGACCCCATTAGAAGTATTATCAATCATATAAAAAATAATCATGAAAATTGGTTCACCCAGTAAAAAAAAAAATAGAAACGAATTGAGAACTTTCTCTTTTTTTAAGTCGGTTAAAACAATGAGAAACTATGCCCAGCTGAAAACACTGGGTGTAGACAGCTGAAATTTGTTATGTTTTTCACAATTCCTTAGGGAGTTGATTAATTTCTACGGGAATGGGGAAAAGAGGGTTTTGAATTTTGCAGTTGAAACTATGAAAGATTATAAAATGGAAAAAGTATTGCGAGAGTCATTAAGTCCACGTAAGCGAAATTGCCGGCTAGCTCGTTAGAAAGTAAGTATATACTTACCTAATCTCGTATGAAAAAGCATTACTTTATTTCAATTTCCATTTGTATGCGTACCTTATCGTCAAAACATTTCGATGTATGGATATTGGTACATACAGTTGAGAAGCGTTACGGTTTGTGTACCTAAAATACATATGTATATAAATTTGTTATATTGCTAAAGTTCATATTTAGCTTACCTTTTTTAATATTTACCTTTGAATCTTTGATTAAACTTCCGTTTTTTTTTTCACATGTATAAACCTTTTGTTGTTTATTTTTTTTTTAACTTCACGCTGTATCCCGCATATAGTGGGGTAGGCAGAGGGAACCAGAGAACCTAGTGTTAAGACACTCCATTCTCTTTCAACATTTCCGTTCCCCATTATTCATATTTTATTATAATATCTATATTTATATCTTCAAGAACATATTATAAAGAAATCAATGTAACTGAAAAAAATCAAAATGTAAAATAATAATTTGTACTGAAAAATAACATGTCCATGCTATTTATATAAATGGAGAAGTATGTGAGCTGCACGTCCTCGCCATGCAAATACGAAC
Source organism: Philaethria dido (assembly GCA_033558755.1). Lineage (NCBI taxonomy): Eukaryota > Metazoa > Arthropoda > Insecta > Lepidoptera > Nymphalidae > Philaethria > Philaethria dido. Next base: position 50,157 of record JAKGSA010001337.1, read on the forward strand.
AGATAAAATTCAGTATTGCTTGCAATATCTAGAGAACGGTAGTTTGCTCGCGGCTAAGCCACATACTCATGTAAAAATATGGAAATGGCATCATTGTCATTTATCTTTTATTAAACGAATAGTATTAAAACATATAAAAGTTTTTTTTTTAAATCACTATAAGCGTATTTTATATACATTTCGTATTCTTAGAGACGGTCTAATAGAATATGCCACATACAAACTTTCATACCCTATTTCAACCTCCTATATCATTTTTTTTCGCAATAAAAAGTATGCTATATCCTTTCCCAAGCTCAGTTCTATCTTTATACCGAATTTCATCAAAATCGGTTCAGTGGATTAGGCGTGAAAGCGTAACAGAGAGACAGACAGAGCTACTTTCGAATTTATAATATTAGTAAGGATACCCTAAGACATAAGAAATATTAAATCGTTGAGTGTATTGAAAAAGTGTCTTTACCAATATGTAATAAAGAATATATCTATCTAAGTATGTTTAAGTAAGCAAACTTTATAATGTGTAACTTACTAGAAATTTAGTGGTGTTAATTATAATTATTATTATTTTAAATGTACGTACGGCAACGAATGTACTTTTTTTTTATTTTTTGTATATTTTGTGTTCTCATGTAAGTGATATATGTATGTCTTAATGAGAATAAATGCCTTTAAACCTAAACCTAACTTTAACAATTATTTTATAAATTTGTTTAGTATATATAAGTGTAAAGTAAAAATTTATCCATATATCTGTCAAGTATAGCCAAAATCATCACGATTATGAGAAAATGTTACAGTGCATTTCATTTCGTTTGAGCTCTTGTTCACAGGTTGGGCGCTATTCACTGAAAGTGCAGATGGCACTGATATGTTTTCTGATATCAGACCCTAATAAAGTAAGTAAGTGATCTTACTGTCTAAATGACAATGCCGTATACTCATATAGATATGTTCCAGTTATGATTCACTTGGGTTTTATTTGTTGCTATTTTATAAATTGTACGTATTTATATAATTGTTATATGAAATAGGATAAATCATAGATATATTATAGTGTAGCACAATACTTATAATGAGGTAAATTATTAAATAATTTAAATATGTATGTTTTTTTGAATAATAACCCAATTAAATCTATAATTGAATAGCAAAATATATATTTTCATATTTTACTACATAACTAATATGCCTCAATCTGGCGGAAAGTGGGGAACGGATTTGTTCAAAGAGAACGGAGTGTCTTAACACTAGGTTCTCAGGTTCTTCCTCTGCCTACCCTGCTATATGCGGGATACAGCGTGAAGTTAAAAAAATATAACTAATATCTATATAATCTACAACTTTAAATAGAATATTTCAAATAGATATCGAAATCTAAAAGTGCAAATCGCAAATTTATTATATAAGATTTTCTCGCTGTCACCAGCAGTGAAACAATTCGTCCATCACAATTTCAATTTATAGTGGGAATTTTAGTTTTTGAATTATATTTCAAATTTTCAATCTCTGACTTTTTTAATGAAATAGTATAAAATAATAAAGTAAAAGAATAGCCGGTCAAACAATAAGAAGATATTTTGATTAAGACTAATATTTAAAGATGTAAAACAACTTTAGAAAATTCTTTCCTCCGAATTCAAAGTAGCCTTAATTAAAAGCCCAGAGTTAATTCTGTATTGCCATGATTTTCAAAAGACTTAAAAGTGTGTCGGTGTAGCCAATTAGGTCACTTGCTTTGCCTAGGGAACGTTTTAAGTAAGCTTTCTAAATTAAACGAAAAAATCTTAGAAATACCTAAAAATAATCTTAGTAATAACATTCCAAAGACTAGTGTATAATTAATTAGATTGATTTTGAAGATGACGGGGGAAGGTCTTGTAGAACGGTAATTTTTCTTGGTCGGTTTCTTCGTTACTGAAGGTCGTTCCTGTTCTGATATGCCTTTGTGGCTGTCCTTTTCGGAGAGCCTCAGTCACCGGGATGCTTATTATTTAAGGTATCCAGACTATTGGACAGGTGATTGGAAAATTGTCCCGCTGTCTCCGTATCATGTGGCCAGGCAACACTTCGAAAGCATCTGTCTTCTTTCTGTCCGCCGTGCGGATGTTCCAGGACTCCAATGCGTACAAAAATATGAAAAATACCAAAATTCGTACTAGTATCGACTTGGTGGCATTAGAGGCATTTCCATTTTGCCATTTGTGTAGAATCGCAAATTTGTAATTAAATTGTTTTACTTTTTACTTTTTCCAGACACATACGCCAGTAAAGCAAAAAGATTATTTCATCATCAACAAAACTTCTTTATTTATAATTTTCTAATCAAAACTTTCATTTTAAATATAAATATACTTTGAGGTAGTTCGAAAAAGTTATTCACTCATTATAACTCTGATAAAAGCAAAGTTTCTACTTTGAAGCTGGCTTAAATTTTCAAATCAAATATTATGAGTGTTGTGCAATTATCGTTTGTGGTTAAATATTAATATAACATTACAAATATATTATATTATATGAAAAATATGCATGAGGTGCGAATGTGTTGCGAAAATGGCAACACATGTACATTGCTTTCTGGTTGTAAATGAAATAAACAATTTATCTTACTCCAAATTAACTTGTTCTTAAAATACCCGGACATGATATAATTTTCGAATTTATTAATAATTTAAAACAATATCTGCATAAATATTTAAAAAAAAACTTTATAATATAAAGAGGACAATGTCGTTGCCCAACTGGGCAAGCGATTGAGGGTTTATGGTAAGCCTTATTATCTGTAGAATGTATATACCATTTTTTTTTATCAATTCAGCGGTTTGCACCATAAAATAAATCTTTAAATAGACAAAAATTGGTAATCAATTCATACAAAATATATTCATAAGTATAATAAACTAGTCGGATAAGCTAAGAAATACTGCACTGGCGTGTAAGGGATTGATTATACTATTTTTATATTGTTTTTCATCTAAAACAGCGACACACTTAATTTTGTATCTCTAACCCTCGCAGGAAGGGAGTTATGGGGGTTACAACCTTTAACAAAAAAGTTAATTTTCTCGGTATCTATAAAAGCTATCTTTATGAAATTTAAACTGAACATTATTATTCAAGTGCACAATATAATATATTTTTTGCAGAATTTTTGAAAAGATTTAAATACTAGAAAACGAGATGTTCATTTTTTAGGGGTAATCTTTTATGGCAACCCCCGAATTGACACCTACCAAAAATATATTATATTTATTCATTAGTGAGCTATCTTATATTTAAAGTTTTGAAAAAAATATTTGGTAGAACAATGTTCAAAACAGTAAAAACCGCGAACGTAGTCAATCAACTTTCTTCATATATGCTGTTAACAGCTTTCTTTATGCCCGTCATCCTCTTATTACTTATAAAGAATTAATTATAGTTTAGTTTAAGTATTATTATGTAATCTTTTCAAAAATTCTGTAAAAAGTATATTATATTGAGCTCTTGAATAATAATGTTCAGTTTAAATTTCATAAAGATATATTTTAAAGATACCGAGAAAATTAACTTTTTTGTTGAGGGTTGTAACCCCCCATAACTCCCTTCCTGCGAGGGTTAGGGACACAACATTAAGTGTGTCGCTATTTTAGATGAAAAGCAATATAAAAATGGTAAAATCAATTAATTACACGCCAGTGCAGTTTTTCTTAGCTTATCCGGCTAGACCCTTTATATCAAACTGTTGTTCCTTGAGCTTGATCTGTATTTTAATGTAATCTCATAAATTAATTTTATAATATATATTACATATTATTAAAATAACGTAAATATTTTCTTTGTATTCATATTCTCGTAGTAATATGAAAAAGTCAGATCTCAGTCTTGTGTAAAGGGAAAGGATAATAAATTATTCCAAGAACCGCTTACAAGGGTTTAAGCAAAAACAGGCTAACGTTGCATAATATATATTGTTTCTGGCGGTTTGATTTTTGCGGAGCACAGATTTACTGCTCACCTTGCATTACCTATGGAGGGATATACCAGGAAAAAGTATAACACATATTACTTCTAGGTTATATTTTGTACTCGCAGCACCTTACTTTAGCTTAAAATTTTTTTTTTACAGATTTGATGAAAGTACCAATATACTTCGTTAACTGTTTCATATTGTGTCTGTGATTTCAAGTTCAAATTCTACTGACTGTATTTAAAGAAAAGTTATATTATCACCTGCAAAAGTATATTATTTTTAATTAAAATGTTTCACTTGCATTTTACAGTACACATGGGATATATTTTTCACTAAAATTTATGTTTCCATTCAATTTCCAATATGACGTATTTTGAATACGATTCTAGTAAATTTAACAATGTTATTGTTATTTTGTTTTTTTTACCAAAAAAAGATATTAACGTTCTGATATCGGAAAAATGTGTAAAAATATGAAATAACTAAGAAAAATATTGTAATTACTTGATGTGTGTAAGTATAATATAGACAGATATTATATAAAGTAACATAATCGATATAACTCTTGGGAAATCGATTATTCAAAAATATAGATTTTTTTTTAATATTTTGACCGTAATATTCTTGTCATGAAATCTGACGTGTTTTCCAAGATGGAAAGAGTCGTCAAAGAACACAAAGTAACCTTTGCGATCTCACCACTATAAAGCAGGGTATACAAGGGTAAATTGTTTTTATGCCTTGCGGTGGTTTGTGCAGGACTTCAAAAATATAGAAGGCACACTGAGCCGGTACACTATGTGTCGTCTTAGAAACTTTCATGGGTTAAAGTGTTCTTTTGTATGTTTCTTAATATAGGAAATTTAGACCATTGAATTTTTTAAAATAACATAATTGTTTCAAATGAAAATCAAACCCACAATTCTCGTAAATTCGAGGATTGTGGGTTTGATTTCCACTCGTATTAATCCGTTATCCGCTTTTCTCCTTAATCTTAGTGAGTTCGGAAGGCAATTCTGTTGCTGCTGCTGCGGCTGCTGAGAAAAGTCAACAATATATTTACAACTATAATGAACCTTCCAAGTGAGTATTAGCAGCATTCAATTCCACACATTAACATCAGTATTGTATTCTTGGCCAGAATAATATACTTTTCCCAATATATTATTATATATTTTTAATTTTAACTTGAATCTGTTTAAATAATAGGTCTGCAATTATTTATGGAATTTTATTCTTAAAATTACTTTACCTTGTGACAATAATGATGTACTTTCCTTTTGAAGGCGAAAACTAAGAGTAATTAATTTATTTTTCCTTCCTGTATCGATAACGTGTCTATTGACATTGTTCTTTAAATAATTGTGGATATTTTTGCGTACTTTACTTCACTTAAGTAAGCTCAATTCGGCGGAAAGTGGGGACGGAAATGTTAAAAGAGAATGTAGTGTCTTAACACTAGGTTCTCTGGTTCCCTCTGTCTACCTTGCTATAAGCGGGATAAAGCGTGAAGTTAAAAAAAAGAAAAGTGTTTTATATCTTTGGTTTAAAATACATGTTACACAAATAGAGAAAAAATTGACGTAAACTTCACATAATGTCCTAATAGTTTTGATAACAATCATTAGTGATGAAATCTAAATATTATTCAATTTTTAAACAATAATCGTAGGTATAAATTACACAATTAACAACTTATCCTGAAAAATTGAGCTTTCTAGCTACTGCTAGACATATCTAGAACGTCTATATATATAAAAGTATGAAACTACAAAGTGCTTCGGGAAAACAAGAATAGTACCCTACTATTGACTCGTCACTCGTCATATAAATGGAGATTTATATACAAGCACTGACACTTGTTACGCCAATATCTTTTTTTATCGTTAGTGGTAAGGTGTAAAAACAGTCATTCATTAAAAATATTATAATATACATAAATAATATAGACGAAACGTCTAAATGGGCACAAACGTGACGACAGGTTGTCGGTTCGATTCCCACTCCAGGAAATGGAAAAGTTTAATATTATCATTTTCTAGGTTTGGTAACAAGGTAAAGCGCGGTGTTGAGTTCCGCCACTCAGCAAGCAATGCCTCAATATAGCGGAAACTGGGGAGCGGAGTGTCTTAACATTAGGTTCTCAGGTTCCCTACATGCTACATGCGGGATACAGCGTAAAGCTAAAAAAAATGTAAATACGTGGGTAAGTTTTTTAATTAAATTAAAGTCCGATATATTTTCTGTATAGTATAGATGTATAGTATGAAGAACAATTGTTTTTATTTCGTATTACACACTGCCGAAGTAAGGAAGCATACCTCTATAATCTCACTGAGACTGAAGAGTTTCGACTTATAAAAGAGATCAACATAAGAAGCTTACTATTTCTAAAACCAATTTCCCTTCCTTAGTATTACATTAAGTTTAATGAAACCATTTCATTTCTTACTAGAAAAAAAAGTATTTGAATTATTTACTCAGTATATATAAAAAATATATTAATTAAATATTATTGTTTAAAGCGTACCCCCTAGTACTGCCCCACTACCGCTGACTACCCCGCTAGGGATAAAACGTGAAGGTAATACGTATCTCCGTTTTGTTGAGACAAAGCGCGGCGTTAAGTTACGCTACTTAACTATCTGAAATTTGGACGGAAATCGGCGAACGGAGTGTCTTGACGCTAGATCTCTGACTAACCTGCTTTTTTTAGTACACCAATATCTCGCTTTGCGTCGTTTCGTTTTGCGTTTTTTTCGAAGTAGCGCCGCTACTTATTTTTTACTGATTTTCACTGTGCGTCGTTAGATTTTTGAAGTTGCGTTGTTTTGGATTCGAAACTTTCATTTTTTTTAATGTTAATGTGTCCAAAGTTTAGGAAAAACCTAAAATTTGGCAGCACCATCGACAGTGGAAAGAGTTTAAAAGCGTCCCAGGCGGTAGCTACGAATATCAATTGCTACAAGGAAATTTATGTTTTTTGTGTAAGAAAGCCGATCTACAACAACAGCCACTATGGATTCATCAGACAGTCATTAATTTCAATCAAACTTTCATAAATTAAAGGAATATGTAGTTTATTTTGTTTAATTGAATACTTTTTTGTATATTATTTTTGTTTGAAAAAATTTACTTCGTTTAATTTTATTTTTAAAAGGTAGTATTTTCGTAAGCCTGGAACCTATCTTCGATCATTAAATGGTTTGCTATAGAAAATCTATTTTCACTTTGCGTCGTTTCAATTTGCGTCGTGTTTTTTTGGAACGTAACCCCGACGAATTATTTGACGTTCAAAAAATGAAGCTTGTAACTTCTTATTTTGAATAAAATTATTTGACTTTGACTTTGACTTTGACGTAAAGTGAGGTATGGGTGTATTCAATTCTACGTCTTAGAACTAAGAGTGATTGACGCACGTAATGATGCGCACTCCTAGCAAAACTAATAAACTTCGCTTGCGCCTAATATAATAAACACACATGAACATATTTTTTATGAGAAAACATTAAGTATTTTTAAAGTAAAATTTTTAGGATCAGTGTAAGTTAAAGTTCGATAGAATGAAAAAAAAAATATTTGTGTTATTATTTATATACCATTTCGACATGCAACAAGGTGATAGAGTATATATTTTTCACTCAATAACAAATTAAAAATATTATAAATATTTGATATTAAAATATTAAATATTTATTTCCTTATAATCAAAGTTTTTAATGACAAAATATATAGAAATCTTTAGCTATTTTACTTATCCTAGGAAGAATATATTATAATGCACAGGTATTTGGTCATATAACAAATATAAGTTCTAAATTGTGTTCACTTCGTGCAGTAACTTTCAAACAGTATTACGGGCTCCATCTCAGGTAATCGCATCTGCTTCATCCGCGACGGGCACATTGTTCCCTCTTATCTCGGCTAAATTACATTTTGGCTGAGCATTTCCCGCCCGCTTTTGTTTCGATTTTGTTTTGCTGTAACGACTATTGTAACGGTATCTACGATTTTTGATTTTTTCTAGTGAAGTAGGCATATGAGTGGTCTAACTTTTATATCCCAAGTGTCAAATGACCTCATTAACTTTCAATTAAAACGGAATGTGATTTAGCAATAGCTATGTCACACTGCTAGGCCAATAATTCATTATTGAGATAAATATTTTCAGGTAAATATTTCAGTAACAAGAGTATAAAAAATAACCAACTTTTTCATAATTTTTACCTTTATATTTATATCTTTCAACTTTTTAATATATTTTTTATATGTATTATGTATATATATCTAAATATTTATAGTAACGAATAACTCAAAGACCATATTAAATTCAACGTATATAACGACGAAAAACAGGATGAAATTTACGTTTAGATAAGCAAAGATTTAATTAAATTGCGAGCTTCCTCTAAACATGAATGTTAGGCAGTACATGCTTTTCCTTATTAAAATGTAATTATTTGTGCTCAAGTAATCTTTGACTGAATTTTCTTAACCCCTAGATAATTATTAATCACATACTTATAAGAGATAAAAGACTTATCGTTATTATACGACCAAATTAAACTTTTTTTTTTTTTTAATTGTAACCTATGTGCCATCTAAAGGCAACAAACACCCGGAAGGATATGTTCCATACTCACAAACTTTCACGTCCTTAATATACGTAGGATTGTGAAAATTCTAAGTATTATCGAGCAATAAATTACAATTACCGTGGAATCTCATAAATTAACCTCCACCCTATAGGTAAGCTATGAGCTTAGACAAACCTTGCTAGACCAAGCCTTGGCTGAAGTAATAATTTATGTATCACAATTATTGTTTGTGGAAATAATAAATCACTTAACAGGGATT
>JAKGSA010001338.1:405-16994 GCA_033558755.1 Philaethria dido
TAAAGATTAATTCTTGAACGAAAAATATAATTTAGACTTTTAGATCAAGTCATAAAACATTTTAAAATTTCTTAATAGACATTAATCAAAATTAGTAATCAAATTGTAATAAGTGTTTGTGTTTTGCTTATTTATACTTAGCGGAAAGAGAAATGTCAATATTTGGAACTTTGGGTTAGTTCTTAGTGTCGTCAGTCGTGCACCGCGCTGCGTACATCGCTTAGTAACAGAAGTAGTTATACTTACGCGTCGTTCGTCCTGTGACTTTTTCAAATTATTTCATTTCTTTTATTATTGTCGTTGTTTTATGTTTGTATTTAATTTATTTTCGTCATACAAAAAAAGTGTTTCTTCCTTATTTAGTTTGTTTATTTTTTAATAATGGCGCATGTTAAGTATACTTCTGCGAAATACACTGATATGATTTTGATTTATGGAGAATATCATTAAAATGGAACTCTCGCAATACGGACATATCCGGAAAGGTATGGTTCTACTTGTAGATGCCATTTTTATGGTCGTATATTTGTAATGGCGGTAGAACGAGAACGCGAAGATCAAACCGTAGCCCCACGTCAACATCGTACTTCGCCACGAGAACTATCAGTGACTTTTGAAATTTAAATTTTAATTAGTTATTAGTTAGAATAATAAATGTGAGTTTGTGTAAAATTAAAGACAGTGGTGCTTAGTGTTAACGTCTGTTCACCCGTTATCGCCCTTACCCAACACTCGATTTCTTCAATGAGATGGCGTGCGACGTTGCCGCTCTGACAGGTTAGTGTCCTCTTGCGTCATACGTAACAAAAAAACACTTTTTCATTTTTAGTAAAAACTCTTATTTTATAATCGTATCGTGTTTACAAGGAGTACTCAAAACGGTGTTTTCATTTAACGTAAGGCGAGTCCTCACACCCTGTATTACTATGATAAGCCTCCCGGGTGAGCGTCAACAGCATTTAATTCCACATATTAACATCATAATAGTATTCTTGGACGAGTAATATACTTTTTCAATTATATGTTTTTAATTGTAACTTTAATTTGTTGAATTGGTAAAGGAAGGAAGGTAATTTGACTAAAATTACTCCTAAATACTTAAAGTATAGCTACAGTTATAAAAATCCTACGTTCTAAAACATGAATAAATGTACATATATAGGTACATCTGTATGCATTAAGCAAGTTGCTGACTTAACTCTAGAATCTTCGAGAATTTTCCTATACCAAAAATCTTCTAATGCACCCAAAAAATTTTCACTGCAATACATAAAAAATAAAATATTTCCCTCTTTCCTTTTGTTTTCATAGCAGGCACTAGCACTGAGTGCAAGCTTAAACTTACCTATCTAACGCGAAATAGCTTTGTCTGTGCATAGAGTAATATGTGCTTGTAAATAAATAAATCTTCATATTAATTTTATTTTTTATCCTATTTTAAAACTAAGCAGATAAGAATGCGTTAAATAAATTGCAAGCAAGCTGAAGTTGTCGAATTTTCGAAAATTTTCTCATACCATAAAAAAAAACCACTAAATAATCTATTTTGAAATTTTAAAGTATTAATCACACACTTAGGAAACGAAAAACATTTAGAAAATTGAACGAAATAATCTTTGCTTTTCTTTTGTTTTCGTAACATTAGCACTGAGTGCAAGCTTAAAGTGAGCTGTCTAACATGAAACAGCCTTATCTATCCATACTCCATAGAAGCTGCAATGGGAATGTCTTTGACGTCTAAGATACGGTTAGGTTAGAAGATAATTCCAGATATTTGAACCTTGGAATTCAAACTACTTGTATCTACTTGAATTTACCTCACTCCAAAAGTTATCTGTTCTTGTAATAATTAATACTAGTGTCCCCGTTGACGCGTTAATAACGCGTCCTAGCAACGTATGTATATGTCACTTTATATAAACATAGATGTCAAGCTATGGTAGTGTGTGTAATATTTATTTTATAAATTTTATATATTTTTTATGTATTATTTTAAAAAGATACTATCATTCTGTACTCCTTCGCTATATAGGCAATAAGTGTGCCAAGTTTCATGCTTCTCTGTCCGCGTAATTTTCTTAAAAAGGGGTTCAAAGTTTTTGCTTCATGTATTAATATATGTATTAAAAAACCGAGTTCAAATAAAATACATTAGTAATATTATTACAAATAACTTACTAGTAATATTATCATGAAAACTCGTCAGATTTTAATTAAATTGAAGTGAAATTGCAAAATTGGTTCAACCAGTAAAAAGATATGCGGTAGCACACATAAAAAATACAGTCGAATTGGGAACCTCCTCTTTTTTTGAAGTCGGAATCAATAAAACTCTATCTACTAGATTAGTAACTGAGTATCTTACAGTGCTCTTAATTTTACCGGATCAAAGAATAAAAATAATTTTAAATATATATTTACAAAGATAAGTTTCGTGCATGACACAATCATTATACTTGTATATACTTTTTTAGCTTCACGCTGTATCCCGCACATACCTATTATGTGCGGGAAGGCAAAATGAGCCAGAGAACCTAGTGTTAAGACACTCCGTTCTTTTAAGATTTTCGTTTTCCATTGTCCGCCAAATTGAAATATTGCGTGCTGAGTGGCAGAACTCAACGCCGTGCTTTGCCTTATTACCAGAACGAGGAAAGGAGAATATCAAATAAGATTTTTTATAAATCTTTAATATTTTCATTTGCTGGAGTGAGAATCGAACCCATAACTTGTCGCGTCTACAGTCGCATGCTTGTGTCTCTGCGCCACAACAAAACACAATTACATGTTATAATAATATATTGGCGTTAAGTCTTATAACTAGACGACAGAAGTTTAGTCGGTTTATATATAGTTTGCATTTAAATTTCTGCAAGCGCTAAGTTCTTAGTCATTAACATGGAACTACAACTCGCTAAGATGTAAATTCGTAACTTCAATATTAATATTGTGCAAATGTATCAATATGTCTTTCTCGTGCGGGAAATTAAGCTTACGATTATATTGATATTGCTTAAGTTACAATATTTCGTTATAAATAAATATTAATTTTCATTGTTATAATATGGGTGATTTAGCAATATTTGGCTGGTATACGCGGTGGTTATGGGTTTGATTACCCCGTGGTAAAAATTTTTTTAACTTCACGCTGTATCCCGTACTAGCAGGGTAGGTAGTAGGAATCTGAGAACCTAGATTTAAGACACTCCTATATTATATTATTATATTAATATTATAATTCGTTAAAATTTTTAAAATTTCCGTTCCCCATTTTTTCCCCCGAATTAAGGCATTGCATATTAAGTGGCGGAACTCAATGCCACGTTTTGCCTTGTTACCAGAAAGAAGAAAATGAATATACTAAATTTACTTAATATTTTCATTTCCTGGAGTGGGATTTGAATCTATAACCTGTCGCGTCTACAGTCGCACGCTTGTCTCTTACAGGTCTCTTAGTAAAAAGTAACCTTATGGTAGTCTCTTTAAAATAAGTAGAACTGATATTCTTTGCTTTTAAAATTCTCATTAATAGAATAAAAAATGAAAGCAATATTTCCACATTTACCATAGTTTCGAGGCTTTAGTGCTTTAAGTTCATAGTAGATGCCGCGGCGTATAAAGTAATCCCGACTGTTTCCGGATCGAACGCTTTATAGAAAAAGAATCTTTTGTATTTCAGATAAGTCGTTGCTTTCATTTTAACAATGTTGAGTGAAAGTCTACCTACTAGCACAATATATGATACATGTTATATACTATTATAACTACTAGTGTCCCCGTTGACGCGTTAACAACGCGTTGTCTTTAGTAATGTATATGTCACTTTGTATAAACGTAAATGTCAAGCCGTGGTAGTGTGTGTAACATATATTTTATAAGTTACTACTACTACTAATATTTTTTATGTATTATATTAAAATATATTAGCATTCTGCACTCTTTCTCTATATAAACTATAAGTGTGCCAAATTTCATGCGCCTTCGTCAGCGTAAAAAGGGGTTCATAATTTGTGTTTCACGTATTTATATATTTATATAGTATAGAGAGGACACTGTGGTGCAGTGGGACAGCGGCTGACTGCGATTGTAGTGGGTTCGATTCCCACTCGGGAGAATGATCGAATTTAAATCATATTTTGTTGTCAGCTCCCGGTAAGACAAAAGGCGGTTCTGAGTTCCAACGTTTAACTCATAATATTATATCTTGATTCGGTCGGAAAGTGAAGAACTATCTTCTGGTCTTGACACTAGGTTCTCTTTGACTAGCTTGATTTACTGTAAAAAGCGTGAAGCTGAACAAAAATCATAGAATTTCGCGGAAAAATCGGAAACAGGCTACCTTTTATTTACAATATGGGAGATATGTAGAAGTAAAAGAAATGCTATAAAATACTAGATTTCTTCTTTTAGTATATATTTTTGATATAACCACAAGTAGCTATCATTTTCATTATAATCTGCCCTAAGGCTGTTAAATCGTCGCCTAATTTATATTCAAGAAGCATTTCCTAGCAATGATACTTTGGTAGAAATTTGAAAGTAATTATTGGTCTTAAAATGCAAATAAGGTTCCAACTTCATTTCTAAGTAACCATAATATGTTTAAAAATATTAAGTTTTCATATTATTTCAAATTTTCATTCAGCACGCAATGCCTCAATTTGGCGGAAAGTGAGGAACGGCAATGTGAAAAAGAGAACAGAGTGTCTAAACACTAGGTTCTCTTGCTCCCTTCTCTACTCTGCTATGTGCGGGATACATCGTGAAGCTAAAAAAAAAATGAAATGTTTTTCATTTATTATGATCATTAACAGATGACTGAATAAATGTAGGTGTACAAGTATACTTAAAGTTCTTAAGTCGAATTTGAAAGTTAAAAAGGTAACATTGTTATGATGACGCGGAGTGAATGAAAAGTAAAATAAAAGTCTCACATACTTTCACATAAAAGAAAAATTCTTGAATTTGAATAAAGCTTTAAAGATACAAGCAGTGTTTGAGTAAATTATATAAATCAATAGACTATTTAATATGTTTTTTTTAGCTTCACGCTCTATCCCGCATATAGCAGGGTAGGCAGAGGGAACCAGATAACCTAGTGTTAAGACACTCCGTTCTCCGTTCCGTGCCGAGTGGCGGAACTCAGCGCCGCTTACTAAAATTACTATCACAATTGAGGGAATGGTAGCACAGTGCTGTATATCCGACGTATTTGTCATGCGCTGAATCAAAAAGAGAAAAAATTCTATTTAAAATTAAATTTCTTTTATGATTCAAGTAGAAATACGATAAATACGCGATGAATATTTTTGAATATGCAAAAAGTTTAAAATATAACCATAGGCCTTACTCGCTTTCTAGCAAATATATAAAATTGATAGTAGAGAACATAACATAAAATAAGATAAATTTTTAATTGTTCAATGGGAGATTTGATACCATATTTCGCCTTAGTAATAATGAAAAAAATATATTTTAGATTTAATTAGTAGGCTTGCTGATCTAATGCGTACCAACTTACAGCCTAAAGAAGAAGTCTAAGTTAGTAGTGTCTAGTTAGGCTTCAGTATCACCCGTAGCTTTTCAATTTTCTATTAAGACGTGAACTTTGAATCCTCTTTTACGAAATCGGGCGAAAGAACGATATTTAAAGTTTATATGAATAATGAGTGTAGAATATCAATATTTTTTTGTATAATAAATTTTAAATTAGTAACTTTTAATTAGTAAAATAATGTTAACTAATTTACTATGTGTTGGATATATTCTTCTTTTTTAAAGAATCAAACACATTGCTTAGTCAACGTATATTTTACATATAAACGGTTCTACAATTTAAACAAATTATTTTTTCTTGTGTAATTCAATCCTGCCTTAACCAGCAGTGCTTGATCTACATCAATCAAGCCTCGATGCTGTTTCAGGAACAACTAAGCCAATTACTTGCGTGCGACTGCACGATAGGTTGTAGAATCGATTCCTACACCAGTAAATGTAAAAGTTTAGTATTTTCATTTTCTGGGTTTGGCAACAAGACAAAGCGCGGCGTTGAGTTCCGCCACTTAGCACGCAATATGTCAATTCGGCGGAAAGTGATAAACAGAGTGTCTTAACACTAGATTCTCAGATTCTCTCTGCCTACCCTGCTATACGCGGGATACAGCGTGAAGCTAAGTCGTAATCAAAATGAAATAATGCGTATTATGCGTTTAATACGAATATAAACGTTTGAATTCATTGATTATTATACTAGAAGCTTGAAATGAATTTACACTTATGAATGTACTTTAAATCCGATTTATTTTTGTTTACAATACTTATATTTAGTTCAAACAATAAATTAACCAGAAATATATATAATTTAAGACATTCTCAATAGAGTTATCTTGCAAAGTGAAGTGAAGTTGGAAGTTTGAAGAATTCTTAACTTTGTGAATATTAAACAGAAATTAGCACTCGGAATGGAGTATGGCAAAAATTTGTTAGATACGACCATCTGTGACTTGAACTTTAGAAGAAATTCTTTGTAGACAAAAATGTATACCTATGCATAAAGGTCTTTATAGTAGGTTTTTTTTTTTTTTTTTTTATGGATAACGGATGGCAAACGAGCAGAAGGACCACCTGATGGTAAGTGGATACCTTCGCCCATGAACATCTACAACACCAGAGATGTTGTAGATGCGTTGCCAACCTAGAGGATACAGATGGAAGAGGAGGACAATGTAGTATTCCGTTCTCGGAACCACAACATTTTGGGGAAAGGATGGGTGGGAATGGGAAAACCTGGCTTACATGCCATCGAACCGGAACACATCATAAGATATTTGGCGGTTCGTCTTTGACATGATAGTGGTCGCGAGCCAGACGGAGGACGAACCTCCTACCACCAAAGAAAAAATTTCTTTCTCTCTCTATGTGAGAAATGGCATCTAGATGCTTGTTTTTTTTATATATACGCCGTGGGAAGTACATGCGATGGTTGTGGTTTGTTTGATGGTGTGATTAGTTTGTTACGGCGGAATGTTCATATTTAAATTATAAATAGTTACCCTATCTGATAAAACAAAGACGGGAATTGGGTTCCGCCTCAATATCTTTGTGGCGGAAAACAGAATGTATATTTTTAGATCAAGTCTGAGAAGTATTAATCTACAGTAGTCCAATATATCGACGGTCCCTAGGTAAAGTATCGAAAGTGAAAAATGCAACTTTACAGGAGAGTGATTTTAAGTTTATTTTTTGCATAACTTTGTATGGATCTTGATAAAAATTGGGATTCAAATATGTGTTGGGATTACGAACTGTTACGCAGTATTCGTATACGTTTCAACCATGCATTCTTTAGTAAAAAGCAGTTTCACTATTTATACGTTATGACAGGGTAGTCAGACGGAACCTAGGTTAAGTCTAGTACCATGGTACTAGTGCCATAACTCTCCGTTCGCTGCTTTCCGTCCCAATTTAATTTTTTAATAATTCTTTTATATTTATTTATACTATTAATAAAGAATATATACCCAGACCAAACACCGTAAAGGTATATAAGTAATACAAGAAATTATAAAAAAAAAGGGCAAAAAAGATAATTAAAACCACTGGATAGGATGACATTGAACATTCCTGCTATAGTTCTATTAGATTCAGGTATCATTAGTGGCACTAACGATGCTATGTCGAGTTATACCTACCCTTTGTAATGTATCTGTTGCTTTGTTAAAGATCAAAAGGATTTTTGTAAGAGCGCCATTTTTACTTTTTTTATCTCTTTTGACATAAAACAAAAGGAGGTTAAACGAAGGACGAATTTATGATTTGTTCTAGTTTTTTTTTAACGTGATCTCTCGTACTTAGCGTGGAAGGTAAAAAGAGTCTTCAGATATTTTGATCTTCATATTATGTCCGTTCATATTGTGATATTGTATGTTATGTGGTACGATATTGTGACTTGTATGACAAGATCTGTGAAAAAAAACAATTCTGTGAGTGTCAGAACCATCACGTGTGTTGTTAAACTCTTGCGTCCACGCTTACGTTGGCTCACCATGATGGCATTAACATCATGGTGAGCTAAAAGAGTGTAAAAAAAAAACAAAAGTTTAGAAGTAAGTTAGTTAATTGAAATTAGGACTTATAAAGAGACACGCTGTTTTATAATGATAATTTACTAAATTTTTATTCACTACTCTGTAGTATATTTTTTTAAGATTAAGCTAAACTTTTGGGCTAATATAATTGAACAAATAAGTTTTCTCTATAATTTTTCTTTTAAAAATATAATTTAGAATTATTCAAACAAAATTATTAAACAAATTTTAACTAAAATATAAAAGCAAAAGCAAATTTACTTAAAAATCAAACGCACGAACGTAACTTGATAAAATATCACAAAAGAAAAAATGTTTATAACGAAAATAATATTGGAATAAAATTTTCTACCAGAATGGTCAAATTATGATGATCCGGATAATCTGCTTAGGAGCTTGTTTTGACTGGAGATCGTCTTGAGATAGGTAGATATTTATTTTATGGAGCGTAAAATTTTTGTGTAGCATTTTTGTTATATATATATACGTATTTGAAAAATAGTAAGAGAATTATTAAACAAAACAGTTATTTTTGGTCCAAATGAAAATGTACATATATGTCTTTATATAATTACATAAGAAATTAAATAAATAGGCATTACTCTTCTTTCCTTAAGCAATTATTCATTTCGCCTTATTATTTTCCCAACTCATTAACAAAGGGCAAAAATTCCAATCCACCCGTTTCGATAACAACTTTGTTTTGCGTAAAACTTATTTCGGAGGCTCCCTTTTTCGTTGTTTCATCTCTCACAAAAAGCAAAGCGCATTTGTTGGCCCTAAATCGACTTTTCTGTTCTAAATTGAGTCCGACTTGAGCAAATTACATCGGGAAACTCTTTGCGAAAAAACCGCTTTTCAATTTGACGCATTGGTCTATTTCCTTTTTACCCGCCTGCGTGACTCAAGGGAGAGTAATGTGTTTATTAAGGCATTATGTTCACAAAAGTATTTAAGTAAGGGATAATTTTGTATTAAAATCTGTAGGTGTTAGTTGCTAGAAACTGTAAACTGGCTTTAATTTGAGTAATAAAGATGTGAGCCAAATTCTTAGAATTAGGCTTACTACCTCTAGTAAAATTGATTTAGTTTTAAAGGTGTATGTATCTTTCACACAGAGGTAGAAGTAAAATTTATTTTTTTAGCTTCACGCTGTATCCCGCACATAACAGGGTAGGTAAAGGTAATCTGAGAACCTAGTGTTAAGACACTCCGTCCTAATAAGATTTTTCGTTCCCCACTTTTATCATAATTTATCTTTTGTAGTATTGAATAAAAATTCTAAAACGGTATTAAAACATGGGACATCATAATAAATAAGCAAACAACATTTTTACTGTATGTAATGTAGAATTTATTGTTTCATAACATTTATATAAAATGTAAGTGAAAATATATGCAGAGTTATTGAAAATCGTGAGGCAATTAATGTTCGAGTAACAGACGCGACTCGCGAAGCCGTCGCTCGGACTTTACCACCATTTCCCATATATCTAAAATTGAAATCCTAAATGGCCATTTGCAGTCATTTCTCTAACATTTTGTTAAACCCGTCGTGTCATAGTGGTATATAGCTTTGTTAGATATTATGGTTTTCACAGGTTCAAATCAGGCAGGTGATAATCATTATGATTCTTTTTTCTCTTAATAATCCTTTCAGTCATGCTTTTATAGAAATAATCACATTTTTTATTTTGTGCATTTTTGGGTCAGATATATAAAAAAACAATATAAATAACAAAAAGTTAAAGGCTTTTAGGGAATTATAATCACTTCATTTTACGACAGATAATATGTTCTAGTCACTGTTAGATTTTTTTAGTTATAGTTCCCACCGCGTCTATACAAGTAATAAGTGATATGTATTCATGATTCTTTATTTATTCTTTATAATAATTACCATCATCAATTCATTGAGTGAACAGAGTGCTAGAGTATGCCTATCAATTCTTTTAAATGTGTATTGAGATGTTCGTGTTTATTCAAAAACTTTCTGTGTACAACTGTACAATGTATTTATAAAAATACAAAAGTATTTGTGTATCACCCTTGAATTTACAACTGGTAGTCCAAAGTCCAAAACCTCCTCCTAATTTATTCTACAGTTTTAGTTCCACTCTTTTTGAGCTTTGCTTGAATGAGTACTTACTTATAATGAGGTGACAAATGTAATTTGTAATTATGACATAGCCCATATAGCTTCATATTTATCCCTCATAGCAAGGTAGTTCAGGGAGAATTGTAGTGTCTACACACTCCGTTCGCCGAATTCGAATCCCAACACCGCGCTCTGTGTCTCCGGATAAATTAAAATAACATATTATAACATATTTAAAAATAATACATAAATATTTCAAAATATATGTGATACCTTATCTAAAATGACTAGGACGTAGAAAACAGAATAATTTCCATATAAAAATAAAGTATAAGATTATATGTGTGTAGGTGAGGAGTGTCCTGAAACCATTACGACTTTTACTATACGACGTGCCTTAACGTGGTGTACGTGGTTCTCTTGGTTGAATTAAATATATGTAAATAAATATATTTTCATATTTGTCAAAACCTAATTTTTAACCAACTTCAAAAAAAGAAAAGTTACTTATAACTTTTTATAAGGTTTTTTTTATGGATAACGGATGGCAAGCGAGCAGAAGGACCACCTGATGGTAAGTGGTTACCTTTGTCCATGAACTTCTAAAACACCAGAGATGTTGTAGACGCGATACAACCTAGAGGATATAGATGGAAGGGAGGACAATGTAGTAGTCCGCTATCGGAACCACCACATTTTGGAGAAAGGAAGGGTGGGAAAGGGGAAAACCTGGCTTACATGCCATCGAACCGGAACACATCATAAGATATTTGGCGGTTCGTCTTTGACATAGTGGTCGCGAGCCAGACGGAGGACGAAACTCGTACCACCAAATTACTGAGATACCCGCCTCTTACGGGACGCTACCCAGCGGCGGAGGGGAGTTGTATTTTAACCGCGTCCCCTCACAGGGAATTAATTAAAAGGTGAAACAATTTCGATGATACTTTTTTATATGATAGCTAGTGCTTCTGGTGTAGTCTCAGTTTAATTTAGTTAAGATCGGACAAGTTTTTGAGTTATTCTTTGTAATTATACTTTTTAGTGCATTTTACTTGAAAGCCGGATTTTCTTTGTTGTTAAAATTTTAGTTACTAACTTTCCCAACTAAGTCGCTATGGCGGAATATTTGGCTGCACAAATTATTATAGGTTTTTAGCCCGACCTTTCTTTGAACAATTACTACTATTTAAATTATTTTGGACTATAAAGAAAATAAAAACGTCTTAAGTCCACTATAATATTAATAATAAGTAGAAAGCAAATACCAGAAACAACGTATAACTGTTTTATGACTATTCTGTGTCATTTTACGTTCCACATACTAAAATGGTAACAGTAGGTAAAATTTTATATTTGCTCTTTGTGTTCCAGCAAAAATGAAGAGTCCTTTGATACGTTAAGGGTTTCGTACAATGTTGTAGTATTGTTGTACTCATGGTCTATTATTACTTTGTCGTGAGTTATCAGATGATATATGTAGGAAATTTACAATGTGTCTATATATATTTTCAATATTTACTGTATTTTTTAGAAGTAATGCTAGATTTTGTATATTTTTTAATCTTTTAATTTAAAAAATATTTCTTTGATTCATTGAATTTCTTGTTTTAGTCATATATTCTGTAAAATATATAAATGGAACCAAGCTTAGTCCCTCTTAGTTCTGATAAAAAGGCAAAGAGCGGCGTTGAGTTCCACCCTTCGACAGATAATGTCACAATATGGCGTATACTGGGGAAAAAGAGAACGGAATGTCTTTACATTAGGTTCTCAGGTTTTCCCTGCCTACCCTGCTATGTGCGGGGCATATCGTGAAATTAAAAAAGTAACAAAAAGTATGTATATACCTTCACTTACTCCCAATTAAAACAAATTCCTTATCAGGTTATACAATCCAAAGCTACATTTTTTCTAATTCAATTTCTTAGCTAATTAATTTTTATTTTTCGTTTTAAGTTTGTAATTGACTGGTAGTTCATTAATCATGTAAGGCTGAACAGAAACTGGGCTTGTTTACCTAACCAAGATTTATTATAACTAAATTTTTGGGTCAATTCCGGGCCGAGTATACCAGGACATGATCTTTAGTAAATCATACTGTTAATTAATAATTTATAGCCCCAGCATCAAATCGATTTTGTATTCAACATAAGAATACTAGTTGTTACCCGTGGCTTCGCTCGTGTGGTCAATGACAATCCATACTACATACTATAGTGTATAGTGAGTATAAATTACAAGGCTTTGAAGGAGCTAGATTTCCATTTTCTTTTACAAATAATCATTTCTAACGATTTTTTAATAAAAAGTACCATATGTCTTATAATATCTCAAAGAATATTTATACAAAGTTTGATAATAATTGGTAGAGTAGTTTTGGCATGAAAGCGTAACAAACAAACTTACATTCACATTTGTAATTACTTGGAATAATGTAGATATATAAGTCTCCATTAGGGAATGGGGATAGAGGTATCGAATTTTCTACATACATAAATGACAAGAAGCATTCTTAGAATTTGAACCCGACGTTCTTGAAATCAAGATCAGAGGTTAATTTTGAAGATAACTTGATTATGTATATTATATATGACGTTTTGGATTGGACGAAATTAAACAGTTCCTTAAAATTTTTTTCACATTTCTCGTATGTGTAAAATTCAAATATATTTATCCATGCATATATCTATGTAATACACATTTTGATTAGCTTCACCACGTATTTATAGGTCAATCATCGTCCATCGAAGGAAAATCTTCCAATGCTTTTATAATCCCCTTTTTGCATCTCAAGCTGACCAGGTCTACCAGGATACCTAGAAAATATTTTTTTGTGTAACTGAACGTGTCCCTTTTAGGTTTAATAGCTGTTACCCTGAAGTACAAGACATAGTAAATGACAGTACTGTCATTTGCTTACAGAAGAAATTAATGTTCATGTGAAGTTCAGATATTTCTTAGTGATATATCAAGCCTATCTCCTTTTAATCTTATGTCCTTTTTTATACATCTAAGAATATGTGTTAAAACTTTCGTGATAATCGGTTGAGTTGTTTTGGCGTAAAAGCGTAACAAACAAACTTACATTCACAATTATAATATTTGTAAGGTAAAGCTTTTAAACTAAATCTATTGTAAAAAGAATATTTGCTAAACTAGTCAAAATCATATAAATCAGAGAGCTTAACCAAATAGTGGCGAAACTAATTTATCACAACGTATTGGCTTAAAATTGCTTAGTTCCAGCATTTGTATGGTAGGAGTACATTGAGAAGGGTGAGAAACGTAAAGTCCCTTATTAGTTTGACGAGGGAACTAAAATGTAAAGGTAATATTGCGTATGACAGTATTTTTCTGGTTATTTATTGGTTCCCATTTGCAATTTGAGTGAGTCGCTATGGGACCTAATCAATCTTTGGTAGAATTTTTATTTATTTTTATGTTTTATTTATTTTTATTTTTTTATTGCTTTAGAAAGGAGTACTCCCTAGCTTCTGCTCGTGTAAAAACTGTGTTGTCGGCTTTTCGCCCAAATTCGAGACATGGTGCAATGAGAGATGGAACTTAACGGAGTCGTAGAATATGCTACTTTTATATCGTATTTTAAATTTTTTATATTAATTTGATTTAACAATTATAAAACTAAAAATTATTCAAATTGTAATTATGACAAAAAAAATATTTTCTGATTTTTTTATGATAAAGTTAGAATATACAGTTTCTATTCTGCTTTAAAATTCAAATTTGATTTTTTCGACATATCACCTTCATTCACTAATATCTTTGTATAGTTTTATCTATTTTGAATGTAATCGAATAGACAGCAAAATGCATGGAATTCTACCCGTGAAAATAAATTGACTTAACCCGAAGTGAACACCAGTGCAATAAAGCTCAGAGGAATTAGTTTCCAATTTAATTCGTTTACTTAACTTTTTTTTATTTCAGCATGTTAAGATTAGAGGCCATCATGACCCAATGGGGCAGCGTTTGACTTTAAATCCGATTCGTTGTGGGTTCGACTCCTTCTCGGGGTTGTAATTATACCTAAATTATTCTCATTTCTCTTCTGTGGCAAGACAAAGTGTGTCGTTGAATTCCGCCACTTAACAAGCAATGTCTCAAATTCAGCTGGAAAGTGACGAACGGAGTGTTGTGATACTAGGTTCTCTTTTTCTACTCTACTATGGGGGATAAAGGTGTAGCCGCTTGTGTTAAAATTTTAAAAATACTGTTAAAGTTACACAGTAATATTTTCGCAATGCAATAAAGTTTAGAGGAATTAGTTCTGAATTTAATTTATATCTTTTTATTTCAACGTGTTAGAGCTAGGCCATCGTGACCCAGTGGGACAGCGTCTGACTGTACGTGTTATGGGTTCGTATCCACTCGAGGTTATGATTATATTTAAATTATTTCTATTTCTCCGTTTGTCCGCGATGACGAGTGAGTCTTGCAACTCACTTGTTGTCGCTTAAGCAATGTATCGAATTCGGGTGAAAAACAGAGAACGGAGTGTCTTTGACTTTAGGTTCTCTCTGATTACACTGCTAGCGGGAAAAAAAGTAAGGCTTCTTGTGTTAAGATTTTAAAAATACTGTTTAAGTTTAAACAGGATTATTTTCACTCGAGAATCTAACGAGAGTATTCAACATATAAAAAACTAAACGAAAACTTTAAAAAGATCGAAATTTAAAGCCGGCCTGTTGGCTGTCACTTTAAAATATAGACTCGCCTAGTCCACTCGCAACTTCGTTTGCGTGCACTTTATGACTTTTGCCTACTTTACATGGGTCTCCATAGTTACAACTGAAAATGTTAAATGTCATTTTTTCCCGGTAACATGGTAATTTCAGGTTTCTGCGTCCAGTAGGTTTTTATAGTGCACTAGCAGTATTCGCATAAGTTTTTGCCCGTTTTTGTGGTAAATTTCGAGAAATCCTCTCTTAGTCCTCCCGGAGACTCCCCGAGGAGCCTACGCTCCCCGAAACTCCCTCCCCGAGGAGCCTACATATATATTTCCAGTTATCTCTGGCCAGTAGTTTCACCTGTATGTGGTCTGTTTTAATTACATAATAACACACGTGTTTTTATATAAATAGATAGATTGTAGAAGAATTTCTTATTCATTATGGGCCAAGCAATCAGTGGGTAATGAAGAGTTTTATATCTCTCTGATTGATATCCTTATTGGATGTTTCGTTTGATATTACGTGGGCGAATAGTAAAGTTGTTGAGTAAAGTATGTGACAACAATAATCACATATTTAATATTTAGAAGCATCTTTATATAAAAAATGTTATAATTATTTGTTACTAAAATTAGTTATATATCTTGTATAATAAAATAAAAATATCTGTGAAATTGGTATAAATGTGTTTATTAGTATTAAATATGTTTTCTGTTTAATCAAATATAATTATTATAACAATACGAGTAGTCGACACTTATCTATATGAATATGACTAATTTTATAATTTCTAGAAATAATACGCTCCATAAGATATTCACAGTGAAATTTCATTCTTACTTCTAAATAGTATAGCCACGTATCCTCTGAAATGACTGAGATTTTATGCTCTAGGAGTACAACTCAAATACGACCTCAGTACAAAACACATTTTGCATAACGTTGCTTTCACAATTCTGTATAGCACTATGTTTGTTATTGGATCTCTGCTATCAGCGGTCAAACGTTTAAGCTGTTTGGTTGTTTATTTATTTACATACCTACATATATAGCTTCACGCTGTATCCCGCATATAACAGGGTAGGCATAGGGAACCTAGTGTTAAGACACTCCCTTTCCCACTTTCCGCCGAATAGAGGCATTGCGTGCTGAGTGGCGGAACTCAATGCCGCGCTTTGCCTTGTTACTAAGCCCAGGAAATGAAAAATACCATTTCCTGGAGTGGGAATCGAACCCACAACCCATCGCGTTTACAGTCGCATGCTTGTGCCTCTACGCCAAGGTGTGATTTATTTACTTATCCTTTATTGCACACTATATTTAACATAAATGCACAAAAGGCGGACTTAACGCTAAAAGGCATTCTCTACCAGCCAACCTTGTCATGTGGGAAATAATTGAGCAGGTGCTTAAAGACAAAAATAAAATTGATAATAAATACACACGTAAAATACAATATAATTCAATACTACATAAATACAATACAATACAATACAATACTTTAAATATATAAACAATACACTAAAATAAACTCCATAAATAGCTACATTTTTTCTGTATTTAAATTATAATAATCTAGTGATAGGGCCGCATAACTTTGCCGCATAATTTTGTTTGGTGGTAGGAGGTTCGTCCTCCGTCTGGCTCGCGACCACTATCATGTCAAAGACGAACCGCCAAATATCTTATGATGTGTTCCGGTTCGATGGC